>VMDR010002611.1:0-87705 GCA_007922815.1 Macrotus californicus
CCTTTTTTATTATGTTATCAAACAGATACAGTGATGCAATAAAATATGACTCCTTATTTGCATCAGACTTTCTCCATTTTTAGGTGGAGCTCCTTGAAAAAGAGATAGTAAGAGTCACACCAGTCGCAGGTGTTTTGGGGCCAGTCCTTGGTGTTGGATGAACTAGAAAACTCACTCAGTGAGTGTCATTTGGCTTCAACACAACAAAGCTTGGGAAATTCTTACCATAGAATGTAGAATTCGGTAAATATTTATTATAATTAACATTTTATGGAAAAAAAAGTGCTGTTTCCTGGGCAATAGTTATCCTTGTGGACTATGTATTTTAGATATAATCCATTGGAAAGCATGCTTATTTCCTTAAAAGAAATCCCCTATTTTGTACCTACCATTTATGCTACTTATTCCCTGTACCTTTTCCCTTAATTCCTCCCCCTCCCCCTCCCCGCTGATAAACCTCCAAGTGATCTCCATTTCAGTGATTCTGTTCCTGTTCTAGTTATTTGCTAGTTTGTTTTTAGGTTTGGTTGTTAATACTTGTGAGTTTGTTGTCATTGTACTGTTCATATTTTTGATTTTCTTTTTCTTAGATAAGTCCCTTTAATATTTCATATAATAAGGGCTTGGTGATGATGAACTCCATTAACTTTACCTCGTCTGGGAAGCACTTTATCTGCTCTTCCATTCTAAATGATAGCTTGGCTGGATAGAGTAATTTTGGATGTAGGTCCTTGCCTTTCATGACTTGGAATATTTCTTTCCAGGCCCATCTTGCCTGTAAGATTTCTTTTGAGAAATCAGCTGACAGTCTGATGGGCACTCCTTTGTAGGTGACTGTCTCCTGTTCTCTTGCTGCTATCAAGATTCTCTCCTTCTCTTTAATCTTGGGAAACTTAATGATGATGTGCCTTGGTGTGTGCTTCCTTGGGTCCAACTTCTTTGGGACTTTCTGAGCTTCCTGGACATCCTGGAAACCCATTTCCTTCTCTAGATTGGGGAAGTTCTCCTTCATTATTTTTTCAAATAAGTTTTCAATTTCTTGCTCTTCCTTTTCTCCTTCTGGCAGCCCTATGATTTGGATGTTGGAATGTTTAAAGATGTCCTGGAGGTTACTCAGCCTCTCCTTATTTTTCTGAATTCTTGCTCCTTCATTCTGTTCCAGCTGAATGTTTGTTTCTTCCTTCTGGTCCAAACCATTGATTTGAGTCCTGGTTTCCTCCTTCCTGTCACTGTTGGTTGCCTGTACATTTCTTTATTTCACTTTTCATAGCCTTTACTTTTTCTTCTATTTTGCGACCACACTCAACCATTTCTGTGAGCATCCTGATTACCAGTGTTTTGAACTGTTCATCTGATAGGTTGGCTATCTCTTTGTTGCTTAGTTGTATTTTTTCTAGAGCTTTGATCTGTTCTTTCATTTGGGCCATATTTTTCTGTCTCGACTTGCCTGTTATGTAGTAAGAGGCAGAGCCTTAGGTGTTTGCCAGGGAGGGGCAACCCATATCATTGTGTTGTGGCGTTATACTTGAGGGAGGGGTCTGAGAAGGAACAATGCCCGTTGCTGGGCTCTCTTCCTCTTTCAGTCACTTCCTCTGCTACCCACAAGCAAATTGGACCCTTCTGATGCTGATTTCCTGATGGGTGGGTTTAAGTACATACTAGGACCCTGTAAGTCTCTCTAAGGAATTCTCCTGTGAGGCTGGGAGTTTCTCCCACTGCCACAGCCTCTACAGGTGTTTTCAGTTAGAGGTTTCAAGGCTTTATTTCCTCTCCCTGGAACCCTGGGTTGTGTGGTCGCTCCCCAGTTGTTCCTCCTGGTTTATCTGCACACGAATGTGGGACAGCCTGCTCTGCCAGCCACTATCTTGCCTACCCCAGTCCTCCAGCTGCCACCTCGCTGCGAGTCCTCTCTACCCGGCTGCCTGTCTCCGCCCCTCCTACCGGTCTGTATGAAGGTTTCTTCTTTAACTCCTTGGTTGTCAGACTTCCATACAGTTCGGTTTTCTATCAGTTGTGATTGTTTTTTGTTTTTAAATTTGTTGTTGTCCTTCTTTTGGTTGTACAAGGAAGCACAATGTATCTACCTATGCCTCCATCTTGGCCAGAAGTTCCAAAGCTTATTTATTTATTTTTTAACTTTATTTTTATTGTTGACACTGTTACAGATGTCCCCCATTTGCTCACTTCCACCAAGCCCCTGCTTCCTTTCCCTCTGGCCATCACCACACTTTTGTCTTTGTCTATGTTTTTTAGCTAATCCCTTCACCTTCTTTGACAGTGACTATTTGTTGCCCATGAAACCTGAAATACCTACCATAGGCCCTTTAAGGAAAAGATTTGCCAATACCTGGTATAGATAACAAGCTTCTATGGATTTAGCTGATAATTAAATGATTTTTTTTCAACAAATGTTTAACAAGCATTTATAAAGTTTCAGACATACAAGGCAAGCAAATACTTTCCATATAGAGCTAAGAGTTAGTCTAGTTGACACAGAAAAAAAGAACAGAACACATTAATCTATACTCTGCTTAGTTTTTCAAAGAAGAACTTAAGTATTTCAATGTTTCTCTTTACTACAACTTCCAAGAAAAAAGCTTCCCAGTTCATCTCACATATGGGACTAAATTTTGACAAAGCCTCTATTTATCAAAACTCAACTGTCTTCTGGGTCAAACAGAGGAATCAAGAACTCTCCACTTTGGCAAAGGACAAGAGAATAATCCCATTTTTTGACAAATCAACAAGTGCAATGTTCACATTTTGTTCTATGAGGTGAAAATGAATCTGAGGTATTAATAGTATGATCTTAAATGCTGGTGAGGCATAGGCTTCCATACAATGCTTCTTTCAGTGAACCTCAGAGTTACAGGAGGCCAGATAGGCATGGATAGTGATTTTATAAACAACCATATGATGAGAATGTGTCCAATGCTAGTACTGATTCTGTTCTTCATGCTTCAAAATTAATGTTCACTCTTCCAACGGGTTTCTTAACAGTGGGACAAGTCACAAGTATCCTAAACCATATCAGTCCAGTGTCCTGTGCATTGACAACATGATAAAAAGCAAGATTGGAGGTCCTGTGTTTTGGAAAATATTAATAGATGTACAAGCAAGTTCACAGGCTACCCCTTTCACTTGTAAACTGAAAACATTCCTGGAGAAGTGGGCCAGCCAGTGAAATCTTTCTCTGCCAGAGCAAATATGATGTAATGCTCAGAGGAAAAATCATTTATCAGCATTGTTAAAACATGTCCCTCGACTCCCTTGATTCATTTCAGAGGGTGACATCAAGAATAATTATCATCCCACATGCAGATTTTTGAGACCCTTATAGGAGAAAAGTTTGTTGATATCTGCCCTCAGATATAAAGAGCACTTTGGCATATTTAGGTATAATGTTTGAAATCAGGGAAAACATCTCTCAAATGCCTTAAGGCACTTTTAGCCACATGCAATGGAAACTAGCTCTCATGAACTTCGGCATTAAATTAATGAAGACTATACTAACAAACATGTCTGTTTTTCAGAGATGAGATGAATAAAGTATCATTGGGAATGTGTATGTTTTGTTTGAATTCTTACCATCAATATATATTCTTACCAACTATAGACATACCAAATTGGAGTTATCAATGAGACCCCAACTTTGAGGGTCCTTTCTCTAATTCTCTAGACTTACTTGTTGAAGCCACTGTCATTTGCATAATGCAATGCTACCCATTTGTTCTCTTCTAGGGTGGGGAAGGACTGAAATCTATGAACATTACTCTAAACCATCACTGGTCTTACACACCCTCTCTATATAGCCTCACTGTGTGTTACCATAGTACTCATCTCTCTCTCTGTCTCCTGGCAGTTTCTAAACTCTACTACCTGAGCAACTTTGCAACAATTCACGTATTTAATACAACTCATAAAACCAAGTTAAAGTCAAGGTATATTTGTAAATATGATATAAAATACCACTTGCTAATTGGGTCTAACTAAGTTAACCATAGAAGAGTCGCATGGAGTATACTGTTGAGCTTTGGATTTCTGTTGGCATTAACTATAATGACAATGGAATCTTACATATTTTAAGCTGAGCCTTGGTAAAATTGTTAAGACCCCCACATTTCTAAATCCCACTGGTTTTCTGCTTTACCCTACATCTAAATTAGATTGCATGGGATGCTCTCTTACTAGCAGTTTTGAGGGCAGGCCTTTTTAAACCAGTAGCAGCCAATGATAACTAATTCAAAAGCAATTGTTCTGTATGAGTACATCCACCATTGTTAATTGAATTTGTCATTTTTTCCTAATTTCTTAGACTCACTAAGAATAAAGGCATATAACTTGCCAGGAAGAAGAGGGAACAATCTGTTCTTTTGATTCCCTGATGAAGCAACTATAATTGTTTAACATGTTCATCATAATGAATGATTTTTATGCACATATTTTTAAGCTGGGGAATAAATATGTAAAATCCTGAGTAATATGATTATATTATTCATCCCGTCACACTTAAGTCTTCCACTTAAGAAAGGTTTATAAAGGGTGACTTATTTTTTTTCAAATGTGAAGAGAATGTTTTTTGACCCATTAGTATGTTTCACTCAGTCGTTGTTTATTTTCTGATCAAATTCCACTCTGCATAGTTTAATTCACTAGGATACATTTCTCCAGAAAAGCCCACCATTGGGTAGTTGGGGCTAGGTTAGGTGGTAAGAATTTGCCTCTTAAAATTCACTGTGTAGCCTTTCTGCTATTGAGATCAGTGGTGCCATAATTATCTACAAAGATGAGCACTTGATTATGACACTATTTGAGGTGACCCTCTGAATAATCATCACTACATGAATGCATGTGGAAAATAGGGCCAGTTACCTTGAATAAGTGTTGTAGTCCATCTTCCATGCTGTTGTACTCACTATATACACCATGCATGGATTTACCATCCTTCCTCTCTCTGAAGTTTTAGAGGTTGATCATTAGTAGCAAGATGTAGAACTCTCTCCATTGCCCTGATCCAAAAGGAGCTTCCAAAACACTCTCCTTATTAGGAATATTAAGTATGTGACAAAGGTAATAACAAAAATCATCTATTATTTAGTTATCAAAACAAGGCTGTGGGCAGTTTGCTTTGGTTCAGTTTTGGAGAATCCTTGATCTCATTTTCATACAAATATACAAACGATATCCAGCTCCTTCTTTTATATGATGCCAGCCCAGGAAACCCTCGACCCTGCTTCCAGATTATTCGCTATTTATTTTAAGCACTTGAACAGTGATGACACAACAGCAATCCCGTTAAATCAGTATTATTATTTTTTTTGAAGGAGCTAAGAAGGCAATTTAGTCTCAGACTCAAAACATGATCCAACCCACATCAAGGCTGAGATTCTACTCAACCCGTTCTTGGCTACCAGGAAACTGATTCTGAGAACCTTCCAGCAGCCTCAGTCCTCAGCAACAAGTTATTTATCAGAAGCCAATGGAATTCAAACATCATGACATTTAATTTTTAAGACAAAAATTACTTACTTCTTTACCAGAATTGGAAAGAGATGAAGCCAAATAAACAGAATTAAAATAAAAACAAACCTGTCCCCTAATAATCTCTCCTATGAGCATTGTTTTCTGCAAAGTCCTACCTTTACTGGTCAAAGAACGTCAGAAGTTGAACTGATGAAAACACAAAGGAAATGATTATTCTTATTATTTACTTCTTTTACAATGATGATAGTGGCATAGAGACATATTTTACATAGTGAAATGAGCATTTTAATCTTTTGCAAAGAGTGTGGTTGCTTCCTTCCTGGGAGTGTAAGTTTGGAGAGAGCTGGGAGGGGAAGGGAGCCTGAGGATTCTATTCTCCTGCCAGGAGAAAGCCTGCCGGGCCAGTTTAGGGGAGCTGGGCCTGAGCAGGGTTTCTGCAGCCAGTGGGAATGCCAGCTTCTGTCTTGATAACTTCCCATTTGGCAAGTACAACATGTGTTGATTTATACCACTGATATTGCAGAAAGGTAGGCAGCAGAACTGAAAAAAAAAGCAGAACCACAGGCTGCTGAGCTCAAGATCATGTCTCAATCACTCAATCAGTGTCAATGTGTGTTTTCTAAGGATTTTATCATTAGTGTTCTAGAATCCTAAGATAGAACCTGCAGCCTCTCGTGTGGTGCAGTTGCCCAACTCAGGGCTGAATGACGTGTTGACAGTGGGATCAGCGAGTCGGAGGGAGCACAAACCTAGGGTGGTACTGGTCTATGTACATGCCTTTGTCCCTGAACCTAAGCCTCAGTGCACAGGGTGTTTAATTAGATTCCCAGTGACTCATAACTATGTTGAAATGAGTGTATCACACTTAGTGTAAGCCTGGGTTCGTCAAATTCTCACTTCAGTTAAATTCCTGCACGTGTTCAAAGAAAACCTCACATGACCTCAATTCATCACCTTCCCTCTTCTGTTAACAGGAGGCTTAATAGATTGCCTCACTTTGCCTAGCTTCCATATTCCAAACAGCAAGATCAAATCAAACCACCTACAAACTGCATCTCACAGATCTCTCTTCCAGATATTACCTTTCATAGCAAAAGAACTCATCAATAGGCATACTCTGGATGGTGACCACCAACACAATCTATCAGCTGCTACCGAATTCATTCAGTTGCACTTTTACTCTGGTAGTCATTCAATCATTTATTCAACAATGTCTTGGGGATATCTCTTAGGTGGAACAGTTGGGGAAAGAGAGTAAATCTCATTGGAGGAGTGATTTCCCATGTCCATGTGAATATATGGCTTTAAATGTTTAGTATTACACATGGACTTTTCCAGTACTGTGCTCTTGAACAGTGCAAGCCAGTTCATGCACACAGAAACGTACACACACTAGTATATACCAATTGTCATTTCCCTATGTAAGTGCGGAGGAACATTGAAGGAGAAATGCCAAAGAGAAGACAATTCAAACGTTGTTCATGCTTACAAAGCATCTATTTTTGAACACTGGGTTTGCCTTCCAAGTTATGTTAATGTTAAAATGTATTTGCGTTCACTAAGCGTGAACCAGCTGTGCACTGGGATAGGAGAGGCTGGATGTGGAGAGGAGAAGAGGAAGAAGTGGCCTCCAATGATGAGGGAAGCAGACAGAAGGCAAAGTAGTATTTTTTTAAGGGTGCACTCTGGACGACTCGCAGGATAAATAGAGTACATGCAGAACCGCGGTTCATTGTTCGCTTGCTTATATAGTTATATTTTTATCTTGATGTTTCTTTTCCAATGTATTTTTCTTGCAAAACACTTTTACAAATAGTTTTAGAAAGTCTGTGCTGATCACACCTAGAAGAAATTTTTGTGTTCAATGACCACACAGGCACATGGAAAATGATCTTCTGGACAAGGTTTGTCCATTTTGTGAATAATATCCTCATATATAAACACCCATGGATATTTAGGCACCAGATGGCTTCTAGCTCAAGAACAAACCAGGGAATAAGATAAATTATGTAGCTGTTCTCTTCTTCCAGCCAGGCACTTGACCCTGGGGAGGAGAGGTATGGTTGTTAAAACAACAGACCACCCATTGGCTGAGTGGACTAAGAAACATCATTTAAGAGACAGTTTGGGAGGGGAAAGGCTTGACTTCTCAGCATGGCTTCAACCTAGACCGCAGCCAGGGCACCATGCGAAGCCTTGCCTACTTCCCAGCCTCTCTGCCGGGGCCCTTCCGAGTTCTCTTTTGAGTAAAGTGTTTCCACTAGATGGTCAATAGGCCAGGCCAGAAGAAACCTGCTGTAACTGGCTTTGGACAGTGCTGACAATTTCCCAGGGAAAACACCACATTATTTCTGCTTTCCCTGAATCTGTTAAAAACATGATTGTTTTGGCATTTTTCAGCCTAACTGTGATTTTTAGTGCTCCACAGTTTTAGAGGATTAGATTACACCTCGTGACCAAAATGAGGGCTGGGAGTAAGTACACTGCACAGCCTTCAGATCCTATAATTATGGGTTCAAATAGAAGGAGTAAGGTGAGGCTAGATAAACTTTGTGTTAAGGATTAGTACAACATATTGAGCATGACTTAAGGCATATTATATGTCTGTATTACATGCTTTAGACATAAGCCAGGATACCTGTGCCTTAAACATATCATATGGCAACATTGTCAAACTATGCTGTGTGGCGTATAAAAGAGCTTGGGAACTAGAAGAGGAGGAGGAGGAGTCCAAACCCCTCACCCTACAGAAGAGCCTGCATCAAATGGAATTTAAGGGGTTTTCTCAGAGTCACACCAAAAAGAATCTCCTGAATTTCAACCCCATACATACATACACATCGGGGCACTCCTGACCCTGAGCAAAACCTCCTGTGTTTGACAAATACACACACAATTTATTCTTGTATGATTGTTTCTTACTTGTATTATTTTCCATATACACAATGGTAAACCTATTTTTTCCCCACTTTGTGTATAGATTTTGGAATTTGAGTTTGTTTGGTTTTAGAATTGATGAACAAAAGCAGCTCTGAGTGACTCACAGTGGCTCTGAAAATAAAATATGGATGCGCTGGGGAAAAAGATTCTATAGATAGGAGCCAATTCTTTTCCTTTGGAGCAAAGGAGAGAAAATCCTGAGCAATTTTCTAAATACAAACCCAGCTCCACCATTACTAAGGAGAGCCCCTTTAATAGGACAAATAAGGGGTGAAAAACCTTTGTTATAACCACTGTCTCTTTATTAAAACTAGTAAGTATATTCTCTGAGATGATCATTATACTAAAAAAAAAATCACAAGAGATGTACCTACTCATCTTGTGAAATAACTGCTTGTTCAGTGTCAAAAGCAGGAGCATATTTTTGCAAACTTACATTTTTACAAACTGACAAATACAAGTTTGGTTCTCTATAACCCCCAAGGCCATAAAACACTGTCACTTGAAAGGCAGAGATAAAGCCTTGGCTGGGGTGGGGGGGAGTAGTGGGGGAAATGGAGACAACTGTACTTGAACAACAATTTACAAAATATGAAAAAAACTATGTTTATGGAACCATAATAATACTATAGTCAGTCTTTGTTCTCCTTTTGGAGGCAAGGTTTATAATTATTATTTAAAGTTTCATATCTGTAATCATCTCATTATCATACACATATTTAGAAGAAGGCAAAGAGTGCAAATGTCTACCTTGTGCCAAATAGATCTAACCTGAAATTTTGTGTGTTGTGGAGGGAAAGAGGAGACAATGCAGAGCATGTGTGTGTGTGTGTGTGTGTGTGTGTGTGTGTGTGAGAGAGAGAGAAGGAGAGGGAGAGAGGAGAGGGAAAGAGAAATGGAGGGAGGAGAGAGAGAGAATGTGCATCAGAAAGAGAGAGAGAGAACAAGATTTATTAAGAAGTTTGGATTCAGTCAAGCTCAAGTTGAAGGCATGGTTACATGCTTTAGCATTTGCCACAGGACTTTCCCTAGAAGGTATGGAAAAAAGACATGCTACGTAGAATGCTGATTGAATCTAGAGGCATTTGGCTTGGTCTGCTGCTGGCCCAACTTTCTCATTTAGAAGTATGTGTTTGAAGCCTCTCCTGTGAGTGGTTCCTTTGTCCTCTCTGATTTTGTATTTCAACATGTCCACTAAAGATGGTGAAGAGCAAAAGCCAATCTTTAGGAAAAGCCAGTGGACATGACGTTAGCAAGGATGCCTTTGTGTCTAGCAAATGGAGATAGAATAGGGATCACTGAGATTTTCAGGGGAAACCAGCTTTATCAATACATTACATTGACCTTCAGGATTTCAGAAACAAAACCGTTCATCTCCACCCCACAGTTGGTGTCACTGCCTGGTGACGGCAAGATCAGCATTAATAACAACTATGATAAACATTAGGAAATTGTTGGAAATGGATACCTCTGTGGAAAAAAAAGAATTCATCAGCACAATTTCCTAACAGATATATTTATTCTTTCATCTTCCTTAACAAAAAACAAAAGAAGTGTGGGAAAAGAATGTAGGTATGCAGGCCAGAAGTATTTTTTGTTACCCACTGGTTGAATTTCCCTGTAGAAACATTACGCCTAAATAGATTTTACAACCCTGAGTCCTATTTTATCTTCTAGGCAAATTAGAAAAAAATTAAAACTTTAAATTTACTAGTTCTTTAGCCAGATGATTGTCTGAGCTTATCAAACTATTTGAATATGGACAGAGAACAGGGAGATGCTAAGCACTCAGGGTTCAAGGGGTTGAGTGGCATGAAAATGTAGGGGTGCAGTGTCACATAGAGGAAAGAAACTGTGTAACTAAACCAACCTATTTAAGTTTATCTAAGGCTGGGTTTTAGACCATGACTTAGAACTGTCCACCAGGATTTCAAAAAAATTTTAGACAGATTGAAGATAATGTACATATTACTAGAAATACTTTAGTGGTTGCATCCCAAAGCTCTCTGTACACAAAGAGAAATGGCCATGTAGCCTCTGGCAAATTGCCATGTAGCCACCTCTGTTATCTTCTCTTCTTCAGTTTTTAAAGGTAATTTGCTGCTAACCAACCTAATTGTTCTCTCAAGTTTTCTGTCACTGCAAATGGTTTTCTGCGAAAAATTATGATGTCTGTCATTCAAATACACCAAAGGTCAAGAGGCTGACATTTTAAAATCTAGAAGTAATTCAACTGAGGATGATTCATCACTTTCATTAAAAAGCATCTCCATTCACTATTTCTAGGACTTCACTTAGTAGCAACATAAATTCTTTATAGGAGTTTGAGTTAAGATGAATGCAGCTGCTTTTATACATTTTTATCCATTTAGTCATGTATTTAAGTATTTAATGGACATTTAGAATGTGTCAGATACTCTGCTAGCATTGGGAACAAGTCACAGGAAAAAAAAGACATTGCCCCTGCTCTTAGAGAGCTCAGGGTCACCCAGATGGTACAAATAGTAAGATAGCAACAAACCTACACTGTTGAGGTAACATGAGGTGTGAGCTTCAGACCCAGACATGGGTCAGGGAAAAGATGTGATGAAATATTTCCACATAGAGAACACCTAACCTGTGAAATTAGAATAAAAATAGATTAACTATTGGGAAGAAAAAATGGATAAAAAGGGAACATGTCCTTGGTCTTAGATCAGAGTAGAGTATATAGAAAATTTAGTGTTTACATCTTACCTTGAAGATGAGAATATCCTAAAAGTCTTTAATTAGAGGAGAGAAATGATCAAATTCACATTTAAGAAAAGTCAGTGTAAGTTACTTATATATTTTTGATCTGGAGGTAAAAATAATTTTCAGAAGCAGTACAGACCATTGGTTAAGACCAAAGACTCTGGGATAGACTGCCTATATTGGAACTCTAGCTCTTCTAAGTAATAATTACACAACCTTTTGAGGAGTTCTCTCCATGCCCCAATTTCTTTTCTTCTGCAATAATAATAGTACCCATCCTACATAGTTTTTTAAATAAGAATTCATAGAGTTAGCATATGCAAAAGTCATTAGAATTGTAACTGGCATATAGTGAATGCTCTGTGAGAGTTAGGTCTTAGGAAATTAGGAGGCTGGGTTAAGATAGTACAGTGAGGATAGAGAGAGGCAGTGGTTTTGACAAATATTTAAGAGTTAGAATCTATGAGACTTGATTGGATGTAAGGGATTAGAAAGAAGTAGGAGAATAGGATAAACCCTAGATTTCTGGTTTGTGTGCCTGGTGGATGGTGTGTCTATTTACCACAACAGAAAATACAAGAAGAAAGGCCATTTGTGGAGAGAATTTTGGACATTCAATTCAGTTTTGGATATTGACTTGGAGATGTGTTAGCATGCCTAAGTAGTAAGGTCCAATAGACAATTGGATATCATATTTGAAATAATAAGAATGAGAGGTTTGGCAGAAGACACAGGCTTAAGGGGTCCTTAGCATATTAATGATAATTGAAGCCATGGAGCCGATGAGCTCATCTCAGGGAGTGGATCAAATGAAGAGAGTGCCAAAAATAACACCCTGAAAATATTGAAGAAGAGGGTAGAGTTATAAATCTGACAACAGAAACTGAGAATGAAATAACAAAGGAGAGACTCCAACTTCTGGCCATGATGGTGTAACTGCGGTACATTAATCCTCCCATTATAAACAACCATAAAACCAGAGAAAATATATGGAATTACTGTTTTTGGATGTTGGATCCTGTGGCGCAGTTCTGTGACCTCTGAGAGGTCAACAAATGAGGTGAGCACCGTGATTTCTGGGATGCTCTGCCTAAGGCAATTGCTGCACAGCAGTGCTGGAGGAAGAAGCCAGTCAGACAACCACGGTCTTGCAGAGTTGAAGAGACAGACAGTTGGAGCTCAAGGCTACTGATACAGCTGGAATTTCTGGGGCAGAGCACTGGAAGGAAGAACTGTGTAGGGAAGGAGCTCTCAAAATCTGCACAGGGACCCTATTGAGTATTTGGCGAACACTAAGCTGCCGTGTATGAGATGATACTCCATGAGCGTGGGCAAAGACAACCCACTAAGTAATAAAAGTTACCTGTGGAGCTATGAGCTGATCAATGATCAGGGCATGGACAGGGCAGTACAGCCTTTAATTTTCTGCAGCAAGATTGAACGGCATAAGCATTCAGTAGACTTAAGTCTACACATTAGGAGAAGGGCATAGCTAGAGACACCCTAACAAAGCCTCACAGCAAACCCTAAATGATTAAACTGATATAAAAGTAAATTAACTCCTCATCAAGACAAAACTCAACATAGAGGGAACAAAATCCTAACACTCAAAACTTGATATCTATAAGTATATACCAATGGTAAATTTTTTTCCAAATTTGTTGAAAAGTATGAACTTTTCATACTTTCCAAAAAGTAAGAAATCTAAGAAGCTCGGTAAGACCCAGGAAGAATAAACAAAAAGAAAACCATAGTAATGAATATCCTAATACAAATAATTAGATGAGCAAAAACGCAGGTAAATATGACCTCAACTGAGCGAAAAATCAGTAAATATAAACAGACTCACAAATGATATAATGGAATTAGAAAACAAGGACTTTAATAGTGAAGATTTATAAATATGCCAAGTAATTTAAAAGTAAATATAAAAACAATGAAGGAAAAGATTAGTCTTAATAGCAAAATGGAAATTTTTGATGAAAAAGAAATATGACAAATTTTAGAAAAAAAAACATGAAAAAAGAAACATGAAAAACCACTGGGTCGATTGCCTAGCTGGTTGGACACAGAAGCACAAAAGATCAGTGAACTTGATTTCTCAAAAAATTAAACATATAATTACCATGTGATCTAGCAATTTCACATGAGGTATGTACTGAAAAGAAATAAAAGTGTTGACTGGAACAGATATCTGTATACCCATGTTCATAGCAACATTATTCACAATAGCTAAAGGGTAGAAGCAACCCAAGTGTTGATTGGTGGGTCAATACATACACCAGCTGTGGTATATGCGTACGATCTGTATTATTCAGTCTTAACAAGGAAGGCCATTCTGATGCATGGTCTGACATGGGGGAATCTTGAAGACATTATGCTCATTGAAATAAGCTTGTTATGAAGGAACAAATATGGTATGAATTCGCTTATATGAGGTATCAGAAATAGATTCATAGAGACAGGAAGTTGTTTACCATGGGCCAGGGAAGGAAGAAATGGGAGTTTGTATTTTATGGGCACAGAGTTTCAGTTGAGGATGATGAAACAGTTCTATAGCTGGGTGTTGGTGATGCTTGCGCAATGTGAATGTACTTAATGCCGCAGAACTTCACACGTAAGCACGTTAAAACAGTAACTTTCATGTTAGGTATGTTTTAAAAAGTGTTTATGTCAGTACTTTCTGGGTAGTCATATTGCAATTTTTCTTATTCCATTCTGTACTTTATAAATTTTTTATTATAAAAATACTGAGAACAAAGTAAAGAAAACAAACAAACGTTAAAAATAGCCGTACTTCTATAACATCCTCAAATGTACAGAGTAAGACTTATACCCAGGATGTATACTTGAGTGTAGATATCAGGGAAAGATTTGTACTAAAAACATGTAGCTGGAGTAAAAAGTGATAGAATGTGGTGAATGAGTGGCTGGGTTTTAAGATTCCAGAGGAAGAGCAATACTTACTATACTTATACTGTTTAGCTTTTGCATGATTAAAACTTCCCTGGCTTAAAAAAATTCAGTAAACTTGAGAGAGAGAGGGAATCTATTGAAAATGAAGCACCAAGAGAAACAAAAATGTTAAAAAAAGTGAACTCACTGATTCATGAGATAATATCACACAATCTAATATACATGTAATTCAAGTACCAGAAAGAAAAAGAAGACAGATGAGGACAGAAAACTGATTTGCAAAAATAATGGTGAAAATATTTTCAAATTCATTAAAAAAATGTAAAGCACCAGGTTTAGGCAGCTCAGTAAGACCCAAGTCAGATAAATAGAAAGAAAACTATAGCAAGGTACCATAGTCAAACTGGGGGTAGTTGATTTCATACAAGAGACAATGACAAGGAATACTGTTGACCTCTCAGTGGAAGCAATGAAAGCCAGGAGACAAAGAAATGCTATCTTTGAAGTGCTGAACAAGCAACAAAAACACAAAAATCTGTTGATCTAGAATCCTGTATCTTGTAAAAAACGTTCTAGAAAATAAAGACAACGTGAAGACGTTTTAGACAAGAAAACTTGATAGAATTCATGGTCTGAAAATACAAATTATGCTAGTGAAGTTGTCATCCTTGAGGAAAGAAATAAGCCATGCAAACTCATCTAAGGCATGAAGAGGGACAGGTGAAGCCCATATGTTATGCATAATTTCCAGGTCACTTCCCCTCTTGGTGACAGCCATGGTCTTCACAGGTGGCAAACACAAGGCCCGGGGGCTGAATCTGGCCCTCCGTCTTGTTTTATCCAGCCCGACACCTTGTCTCTACCCAGTGGCAGTGCCGAACTCCTTGCCCCTAGTTAAGGAGTAGTTACATTTCTACAGTCCTAAAATTACATTCGGCCCTTTGAAGGCAGCCCTGAGGCTGATGTGGCCCCTGGTGAAAATGAGTTTGACACCCCTGCAGGATGAATAGCTTTGTCTTAAAGAAACAGTTATTTGTAGATCAGGATAAAGGAGTATTGTCTGGAGGTGGCCCTGAGGTTTTAGAATAATGGTGATTTGGCTTTCAGACCATACAGTATTTGCAAATGTGAAATTAAAAGCCTCTGCCTAAGAGGGTTGCAAAACACAAATACTTCTCTTCTAGGGCAAACAGGATGGGGTTCAGAGACTGGGTTGAAAAAGATCAGACTGTTCTGTGAGCTGAACGAGTAAAGAGATTTGTTTGATATTAGGAAAGAGGGTCAGATCTTACTCCATTACTGCCTATTTAAAAATGTGTTCAACTTAGTTAGGCAATATTTCTAAAGCAAAGCCCATGTACCATAGAGCCTCAGCTCTAATCCTGATGGAAAGTCCTCCTGGGACTTTATGGATTTGTCCATCTTGTGAGTGATCAGATCTTTCTGTTTAATATTTAAATCACCTCTGCTGCAGATAAAACAGAAAAATGAGCCTTCTGTTTCTATTAAAGGGCATATTAAAGTTTGTGTTATAGAAAACTGCTTAAAAGAACGAATCTGTTCAGAACATTGAATCCAGAAGCATTAAGTGTAAGAACTCTATTCATAATTGTAGACACATACTTTGGATTACAGGACAGTGAGTCTCTAGGAACCACGATTGAAATGCCAACTCCCACAGAAAAGGCTACACACATGGTCATCAGTTAATAACAACTAGACAGGGATAGATTCTGTAGCCTTCAGAGAAAAGGGTGACACCCTAGCATTTGGTGGAAAGAATGACAAAGATTTCTAGGGCACATTAAATGTGCAAGTGCCCAGGCTTGAATGTGGGGCAGTATGTGTGACCAGTTAGAGTAGCACAGGGATTAAATAATGAAAGAAATTCCAAGGAAAAGAATGATAAACTCTCAGTTTTGCATCTATTTATCTGTTCAGCAGACATCATAGAGCATCTTTTTGGAGAAGCCATCTTCTAGAGAAGCTGCTTTGAGCCAAGCTGACAGTAATACATGCTCTCATGAAGTATGGAATCTAGTGGGAGGAGCTAAATGATGAAAAAGAGCAAATGAGTATATTTAGCTATATTTAAAACCAGTGCTATGGATTAAAATCAATAAGGGATGGGATAATGCTTGCTGATTTGGGCTTTGGGCTTGCATTCTAAACAGGTGTGTCAGGAAAGTCCTCATTGAGAAAGAGATACTTGAACAAGGATTTGAAGGAGGCAAGAGACAGAACTATGCAAATATGTGGAAGAGGAGTGTTCCAGGCTGAAGGAACAGCGAACGCAAAGGCCCTGAGGCATGAGTTTGCCTGACATATTCAGGGAACAGTAAGGAGGCCAGTGTCACTGGGATGAATGAGCAAGAATAAGAAGAGAGGAGGGAGGGAAGTAGCATATTGATAGGGACTTCGGCTTTTATTCAGTGAGATTGCAAGACACTAAAAGTTTTGCACAGAGGTGTAGCATGATCTAACATATTTTTGCAATTTTTTTTGCTGTTATCAATATACTTAGAAAAGACTGTAGGGATGAAGCCGGGAGATTAGCATCCTCAAGGAGCCTCTTGAAGAAAACAGGAAGATGATGAATGGTCACAGTGATTGCCATGGAGATGGTGAGGAACAGTCACAGTTGGTATACATTTTGTAGTTAAATCCTGCAAGATTTGCCGTTAGACGTGATCTATGGGAGACAGAGAGGAGTCAAAGATGATTCCAGATATTTGGCTGAGTAACTAGAATTGCCATTTTTTAAGGTAGGAAAGATTTTGGATAGCAGATCAGAAGTTCAACAGTGGACATTCTTAGTTTGAGATTTCTACTATGGAGACTTCAGGTAGGTAATTGGAAGTATGAGTCTAGATTTCTGAGGGAGTGGGTATACATTGAAAGGAAAAGAGGTCCAAAAACTGGACCCTTGAGCAGGTCTGTATTTAGAGATGGGGGAATTGAGGAGGAACAAGCAATGACACTGGAAAAAAGCCAGAAAGACAAGAGAAAAGCTATGTGAATACAGCGTTCTGGGAACCCAGGAGAAGGGTGTGATCAACTGTGTCAAATGAACAACTGACTATGGCTTACAGAGCAGAAGTCCTTGATGATTGTGATAAAAGCAGATTTGGTGGAATGGCAAAGGCAAATCCCTGATCAATCAGAGCAGTTTTGTGGAAGAATGGGAAGCAAGGAATTTAAGGCAGGAAGGAATATAGACAACACCTTGGTATTCATCTTCAATCCTGGGTAGGAATGCTAGCATCATTAGTCCTGAGCTAGCCTCCATTGTCTTTTACTTCAGGCATTTGGTTTTTGAACTGAAACCACAAATTTGCGGGGTCTTCCAAAGCTCTCACTAGAAGGTACTGTTTAATCTCAGGGATCGCCTGGTTCTCTTCACTTTAATTTAATGTTCCTGTCACAAACCAGGAAGGAAAAGAATGCATCAAGAGAGGGACATATTTGAAACTTCTCTGTTCTCAATATGAGAATATCAAACTGCAATAAGAAAATCATCTTCCATTTGTCGACTGGGGTTGTTATATACATAACACCTTTATTTTCCCCATCACAATCATGAGTGACAGAAGCACATGGGAACTGTTTGGGTAAGTCTGAAAAATTCAGCCCACCATTTTGATATTGGTGGAGACTGTCTCATTTGAATAAGCATTATGCACTCATGTAGTTTGTAGCACTGATAGTTTTCAGAGCTTGAAAGACATGCACGACTCACCTAGAGTATGTTATTCTCCCACCCTCGAACTGGAGCATTCCAGTAATCCCTTGTTGCTGGACCTTAAAGCTTGGGAGTATTATAAATGAGGATGGATTGCAAGATTTTGTGGGAATCTCAGACATACAAGTTGGGGTGAAACAGAGGCAGTATCTCTCTGAAGAATGGATTGCACATTCAGTAATATTTGACTCCAGAGGAAATAAAATGTAGCTTTACCTCCAATGTAAATATTGGTCAGTTCCTATCCCATTAAGTGTTCCTGAAGACAAAGATTTTGGCCTATCCATCATAATAATACTCCCATTAGCTCTTAAGCAACATGTTTGAATAGGAAACTGCCTCTCCCTATCTCTCCTTCTCTCTTTCTCTTTTTTTTTTTTTTTTTTGTCTGTTGATGATTTAGAGACAGTAAGATTTCCAGGCTTATCTTGAAAATATTTACTCAGCTTCTTTCAGTGATTACAAAAGCATATGTTTCTCTAAAACAAAGGATGATAGGAGATGAGGAGCACAGAGGACCTCTGTCTGGCCTAATATTTTGGTGGAAGGTGACGGAGGAGATTAGAAAACCAACATTGGGAAAATGTTTTTGATTATCTGCTCCATTCAGTGAAACAAAAATAAAGGTATAAGCCTCCATCTGGTCTCATTATATCTTCTCCCATTAGGTCCAGACAGACTCGGACCCAAGGCTTTTCTGTTTTCTTCTTCTTTTTGTTTTGTCTGGTTATTCTCTTATGTTTCTGACTTGTGCTCACCCTTTGGAAAGCTCAATTGTGAGTTTTCAAACATGATGTGTAAAGATAATAGGACAGGCACGTTAAAGTTTCGTTCCATCATTGCAGTGGAGTGACCCAAAGAAGGTGAGAGTCCGGTTTGACATACGTGATTTTAAAGGACAATTGCAGGGATTATACTAGAGGATCACATTGGTCCTATTGAAAATGATACTTCCCATGAGTTGTGTTTTTTCATATTTTAAAGCAAGGATGCCCTTATATGAGAAAATTAATTATTGTTATTACCTTTATGCATTGAGAACTTACTGTGTCCAGGCATGATATGAAGGGCTCTGCATGCCAGGTCTCATGTGATTTATAAGTTCAAAAATCTATCTTGCCTATAATGTGACTCTCACTTTGAAATCGAAGACAATGGACCCAGACAATCCAACACATTTTGTAGAGAGCTTGTGAACCCTCACTGAAAGGCAGATATTTCATTTGTTGCCTGACTTTCTGGGACCACTTTATTGGAAAGGATTTTCCAAACGAGAAACAATGTCCTAAAGATTGTTGATGTGAATCTATGACTTTAAAGTGGAGAATCCATCATCACAAAGACATACTTTCCCAACCCTTTAAACATGGTGTGTACCTCTTGTTACCCGAAATCATGTTCTTGGTTATGAAAAGGGATAAGAATTTGGATACCTTAGTCCAGTCTTATGATCTAACATAAATATCTACCATTAAAACATAGGAGTTAAAAATACCTGAAAGGGTGTGTTTTATCTTTTCTTTCTCCTGATAAGTTTCTAATCTCAACTCTCCCTTTTATGATGTAAATAATCTACGTAATAATTAGATTGTATTTCAACATCATTGGCTTAGTTGAGACTACTTAGAAACTGTGCAATTGTTATTATATTTAAAATACTTTTAGGTATCTTAGATTATTTGGAAATAAATCTTTGCAAAAGGAAAAGTGAGTGATGTTCTCATTCTGGTTATGAAGATAGCCAGAATGGGAATGCTATCCCAATGAAAGACACAGAAGGTAAACGATGTCCCCCAGGACACAGAGTTCATTGGTGGGAATAATACTATTAAAAACCCAAGGCTCCTGAATTCCAAATCACTTTGCCATGCAACCATGATATTTCAAACCAAACCAAATCCAGTAAAAGACCTGAAATATATTTATTTATGGAATAGTGCAAAGGCAATGGATATAGGGGGGCTAAGCTCTTGGAATCTTTGAAAAAATATCAGATTTTTTTATGGTGCAAAACTTTAAATTTAATATTTGAAAGCAGCACTTTATAGGGCAGATATTGAATAATTGAAACTTGTAATCATAGGGAACTGTTTAATTTTTTTCACTTTTTAATTCTTCCCTGGTCCAAAAATAGCAATCTTGAGTTCAAGGTGCTGTACCTCGAACATTTGGTGTCGCAGCATGTTTTGCTGGAATGCATTATACATTCGACAACAGGTAATAGATTTTAAAACTCAAATATTTGCTGTTCTTAGGAGTTACCTTGCCTCAAGAAATAAAAGCATAATATTGTAAGCAAACATTCAGTGCATTGCTGAGATAGCGTTGTGGTCAAACCACATTGCTCAATAGGGGACTCCTTTTTTCTTGATGCAGTTGGCATGAGTTCAAAGAACTGGAATGACTAGGAAAGAAGATGAGCCAACTGATTTATGAAGAAAGATTAAAGAAGAATTTAAAGAGGCCAAATACATAGACTTTGTCTAAGTTGTATGTAAGAAAGAGTGGGACAGGACTAGCAATATATATAACTAGAAAAGTTAAACATTCATGAGAATGATTATGTGATGCAATAAAAGAAATGCAGTATTAATACTATAGGGAATGTGGGGAAATGTGAAAACAGTGTTAACGTCATTCAGTCACTTTCCTGTGTGCAGGAGTGATCGCATTATAAAATGAGGTCTCTGGGGTAACAGTGGAAGCTGTTTTCTGTTTGGAGGGAGACTAAACTCAGTCCAAGATGAAGTGTTCCGTCTATCATTCAGGAATCAGAATGAAAAGAAACAATGCTGCCTTCTTCCCATCAGAATAGAAGATCATTGTGTATTCATTTTCATGAGATTAAAAAATTTGAATTAATTATTATCAAGAAGTTCAGGGCTTAGCTTTTTCCAAGAGTCCCTAGTATTCAAACAAATATGTTGGGACAAAGGGAAATTAATCAGTTATCTATTGCTGTGTAACAAATTACCTCAAAGCTTAGGGACCAGTAAATATTTATCACCTCATGATTCTGATGGGACAGGCATTTAGGAATGATGTGGTTAAGTGATTGTGGCTTAGGGTCTCGTGAAGTTGTAGTCAAGATGTCACATCATCTGCCATCATCCAAAGGGTGCGTGAAGCTGAAGTGTCCACTTTAAGGATGGCTCACTCATATGCCTGGCAGGCTCACACTGCCTATTGGCAGAGTTCTTACTTCCTTGCCACATGGATTTCTTCATAAGGCTGCTTGTGTAGTCCCATGACATGCCAGCTGACATTCTTCAAAATGAGTGACCCCAGAAGCCACAATGATTTTTATGACCTAACTCAGAAGCCACACCCTGTCATTTCTACAATATTCTATGTATTACACAGGCAATCCCTGTTCAGCCTGGTGGGGAACTGTACATAAGCATGACCACTGGCAGATGAGAATCTCCGGAGGTTGTTTTGTGGGTGGGCTAGTAGGGAACCCTGTGTCAGTTCTCATTTATTTTAACACCTGATACTACTTTCTTTTGGAACATTGTTCTTTCCTAACTCTTCCATAATAGGACATGGGCACTGATCTAGGTTTTAATAAAACCATTGTCATTAACTAATCTTCTGCGTGTATCGAAGTTTAGATTTGACAAAATATTTTGCACTTATCAATCATTAGCATGTATTAAATGCTTATTATGATCCAACAATCTTGAGCACAAAACAATAGATCAAGGAACTGGAAGCAAGAAAGGTGCATAAATTTACCTAAGTTCACAAGGCTAGAAAGAGATGAAGTTTGAATCCAGACTGATACAGCAGAGCCTACATGATCAGGTCATGATCCTGGAAGGAAACAAGAGGCATACATGAATTGGGCATTTTGAGTTGGTTTCAGGGATTATTACAAAGGTACAGGCAGAGTTGGAACCCACAAGAAGGAATGTTTTAATGTCTGAAGCTTGGGGCAGGTTACAGTCTTAGGGGTGTGAGGGGGCAGCAACTACCAGAAGTTAGAGAGCAAACTACACCAGGAGGACCTCTGATGGTAATTAGGGACTTTGTTAGAGTGACATATCATGTGGGATATATGAGATGATACATTCTCTGAGATTGTTCTCCTTGCATTCATCCAGTGCCTCCTCTTAGCCAAATTCAAGCAGAAGTCAGGGTCAAGGAAGTGCTTTGATGAAGTCTCTCTATGGTTTGGGTGAAAATTGAAGAGAGGATCCAAAAATACCCACCATCTTCACTATTTTCCCTTATGCTGTATGCTTTCCCATGAGCTCAGTTAATGTCACAATCCTGAATAAAATGAAGAAACTGAAGATCAGAGAGGAGAATTCATGTGCTAATATTCCTACAACTAAAATGTGGTCAAGTCAACACTCAAACATAAGCCTTGGACTTCAAGGTATTTCAGAGCACTTTCTTTTGAACCAGAATATCCCTCAGGAAGAGTCAAGTGTTTGGGAGAAGAGTGGGTAATTCTGAATTACCTATAGTCTCTTGCATTTCGGTAATGCTTTGATTGCCACTGCTGCCATCACTGCCAACTTCTTAATATCCAAATTAGTAGTGACAAGTGAGGAAATATACCAGTGGATTCAGTCTTAACACCTTGATGTCATCTAGAAGCAGTCTTACTGTTGGTGGGTTGAGTAGGCCATGCAAGTGATGAACTGTCGTTGGCTGTGGAATCTCCCATTTGCAGTAAGTTCTTTGTAGCTCCATTGGCCACTCTAAAGTTTCAGATACCTAGCACAGTATCTGGTATGTATGAAATTTCTGATAAATGATTAAATGAAAGAATGAGCAATCAAGTTCTATCTGATCTCCAGCTTTCTTGGCCAGACCCCAGCTAATTCTAATGACACCATCACCAGTACCAGCACTATTATCATCATCACTATCATATTAATTATTTGTTAGCACATTACCAAATGCTAAGCACTGTGCTGAGCACCTTACATTATGATCTCAATATAAGGATTTCAATGACTTATAAGCTTTGTTTCCTTTTTTAAAATAATATATGAAGAAACTGAGGCTGAACAAAGTTAAATGAATTGTGCAAGATCTTATACCTAGGAAGTAGTAAACGTGAAATTTGAAGTCCGTTAGATTGGCTCTAGAGACTGCACATTTAACCACGGCTCTGTATTATCTCACCAGTTCGTCACTGGAGTTTAGGGATGAGTAAACAGTTGCCTGGGACTATATTGCTGTTTGCTACCTTTTAAATGATCACTCATAGCTTGGCCTTCTTTCTATTATTTTTCCCTGTCTACTGGAGCATATCTTCCTTTCTCTTTCAACCCTGTTTAGATTTTGTTTTATTTTTAAGAATAATTTAAAGAACTAGAGATAGAAAGTATCTACACTATTGTGTTCTTAGCCAGTTCATTGCAATGAACTAAAGCCGGGGTGTCATTTTCACAGGGGCCACATCAGCCCCACAGTTGCCTTCAAAGGGTCAAGTGTAATTTTAGGACTGTATAGATGTAACTGGTCCTTGACAGTTAAGCAAGAACTCGGCACTGCCTTGGGGTAGAAACAAGGTGCCAGCCGGATAAAATAAGGTAGAGGACTGGATATGGCCCATGGGCCATGCGTTCGCCACCTGTGACCTAGAATAAAACACCGACAGAAAGTCTTCTTAGAATGTCTTCGTTACCAGAGACAGACACACTTGTAAATGCCCATTGTTGACCTATCTATACTTGGGTTTAGTAATTTGAAATTAAATTTGCTCATCATTTTGGTTCTAAATCTTTCCCTAGGAGAGAGAAAAAAAATTATTAGTCTCCATGGTGCATCACCTCTTTTTCTCTCTTTTTTGATTTTTTTATTTTTATAGATTCAAACCCAGTTTCCATTCCCTATGGTGATTCAGGCTGTGTCTATACTACACCAATACAAATAGTTAAAAAGGGAAAAATTCAGTCTAATAATGGTGGAGTTTAGTTGACCAAATTCTAAATAAAATAAAATTCCTTCTATTTGGGAGTCTTTTAGAATTGAGACATTCCACATTTTAGGATTTTAACTGTTAATATTAGACATTTTAAAAATTCTAACCATCCTATTTAGAAATCCTCTTAAATGTTTAACAGATTTCTGTTCAAACTGTACTGTATACTAGATATCTTGAAATACACTTCAATATGAATCATCTAGAAATATTACATAAAATATTTTTTAAAAACATCTCCTGAAGTCATAAATGAAGAGAAAGCTGGAACCCTAGAGTAAGCTGCACTTACTATTTGGCTTTCCTGAGGACTTGGATTTATCTAATAAACTGGAAGAGAAGAGAAAGCTTTTGGCCAACACAAGGTGGGAAGTTGGACCTGTCACCATCAGATAAAATCAGGATTTTTGAAGGATTACACCTTCAATGAGGGAGTACAAAAGTATATGTTTGTCCACCAGCAAAGAGATAAGACACAGAATCTTGGCTTGCTTGTTCTGGCTCTGGATCAGAGGAAAATGGAGGGAGGAAAACTCTCCTCTGAGGTCTCATAATAATAATGAGTCTCTAATGCCGATTTGGGATAACTTACATATTCCTTGAATGGTCCTGAAATCACAAGTCAAAAAAATCAGCCTGTGCACATAATGGTCCCAGTGTAATGTTCCTGACAGAAATTAAAACAAACAAATTTCAGAGGAATTTTCAATCCAGGTCACATTGAATTTCTCCACATAAATCCCTCTCAAACATAAGTAAACAATAGAAAATAATAAAATACTCCTGTACTTGCTGCTCAGACTGGCATGTGGACCCGCAGCATCAGAATCACTTGGGAACTTGTTAGAAATGATGGATCTCAGACCTTACCCTCAACTGAGTGAATCAAAACATGCAATTTTACAAGATGTGCATATGATTTAAATATACATTAAAGGTTGGGAAGTACTGCTTAAGGACAAGCCACCATCAGCAAGATTCCACACAAATAACATGTTAGATTTAGGGATGGGCAGGTCAGGGGAGAGTAATGGGAGAAAATGGGGACAACTATAACTGAACAACAATAAAAAAAATTTTAAAAACATGTTACATTTCCAAAAATATTCAATAGAAGAATTATTGAATGCAGACTTAAAAGTAAATATGTTTGAAGTGATTTAAAGAAGAAACAGTGGACCAAAATATATGAAAAAAAATTATAGTATTGAAAAAACATGGGAGGATATTTATCGATGAAAAATATGGTTATATAGTCATTGGAGTTAAGCTGAATATAAATGTTAAAGAAAAGATAAAGCATAGTGGAAAGAGAATTAGTAAACTGGAAGATACAGCTCAAGAAATTACCCAGAATGCAATGCAGAGAGGCAAAAACCTATTCAGTAAAAAAAAAAAAGAGGCTAAGACTTCATTTGCCTTCTTCCTGTTTTGCTCTGAATATCACCCAAAGATTAAATGCGAACACCCTGGTTGGTCCATTGGGGACACTGCAATAAAATTTGGTGAAATGTGGTCTGAACAGTCAGTCAAAGGTACGCAACCATGTGCAAACAGAAAGCAGCTAAGCCAAAGGAGAGACAGAAAAGGGCATCACCACATACTTTGCTAAGGGCAAAGGTGAAGTGGGAAGGAAAGGCTGTGGCAGGCCCATAGGCTCAAAGAAGAAGAGTGAACCAGAGGATGGGGGGGAGGAGAAAGAGAGGAAAATGATGAGGAGGAAGAGGAGGAAGTTGAAGACTAAAGGGCTATAATGACGTGTGTGGGGTGTGCATTTGTGCAGAGACAATTGTTTCGCTAAGAATGTGAATTTAAGTGCGGTTCAATATTAGCTTCAGTGTCAAAACTGCACAGATTTTTGGATAGCTGATAAGATTCTTTGTAGAGAAAATATTTTTTAAAAAGTGCAGGTTGTAGCTTTTTGAGGGGCTACTACGTACAGTTTGATGTTAAAGCTTCTGATGTTAAATGTTTTTAAATAGTTAATGGTTTCTTTAAATGTCATGACTTGTGTATGGTAGCAGAGAAAATTCATAGGAGTAAGTATCAATTGTAACTTTTGGGTTTTTTAGAAGGTTGTATTTTTTAAATTTTGTAATAAAATTATGTATATTAAAAAAGAGAGAGAGAGAGAGGCTGAGAGAATTGGAGAAGATCCACCAAATTACACAATGAGAGAATAGGGGAAATATAGGGTAGGCAATATACACAGAGAAAATAAGAACATTCCAAAAATTTTTATAACTCAAATTCCTAGATTCTAGAATCACAATAGATTTAAAGCAATATTAAAAATAAAAGAAAGAAATTCACAATTAAACCATTAGTAAAGAAACTACAGAAGCTCAGAGACAAGAGCACTTTTAAAACACCATAAGGGAAAACACAGATTAACTGCAGAAAAAGGCCAATATTATGAGTGGAAAATGTCTCAAAAACAACCGAAATCAGAAAACAGGAAGTATCTCTGAAATGAAAGAAAAAATAACTCTCAACATCTAATTTTATGTCATACTAAAAAATAACTCCAAGATAAGTGTAAAATAAAGACATTCTCAGACATCAAAGCCTGAGACTATTTATTACCAGCAAATGATACGAAATGAATCTCTAGCCTCGCTGCAAACTGTAGCTCTTGGGCCAGAGCCAGCAGCCTGGACATTACCTGGAAGGTGTCAGAAATGTAGCATCTCAGGTCCCACTTAGAACTTCTCAAACTTTAATGTGCCTATAAGTCACTGACTCATTAGATCTAGATCCTAAGCTTCGACATTTCTACTAAACTCTCCAGTGATATCCACCCTCCTAATCTAATCGCCATGTTTTGAGTAGCAAGACTACTTAGAAAACAGAATATTGTACTTACATGGAAAGACTTAATTTTCAAGGAGGTATGGAGGAGAGCAATGTGGAAATAAACTGGAAAACGATGATATATAAGATGGAATAAGATAATGATAGTTAAAACATTTTAAGGTCTTTGTAATATTGGGGAAGTGGTATTGATTGATTTTTGACTTTGTTAAGGAAAGTAAAATTGGATCTTTATCTGTTAAGCAGTAGACGGTAGCTATATAATGGGTTTTCTTTACCTTTTTTTTTAATCAGCAAGTAGTACTTTATCTCAGCCCACAAAGTTATTTATATTAAATCTTTTCCCTGTTCAGCATTTTGCTACTTTGTGTGTTTCTGTCCTTCACTCTCTTCTCTTTAGCCTCAATCCTTAAGGAAGTGTAGCCCAAAATATGTCTTCCTTTTGATATTACCCATGCGTTCCTTAAACCTGTGCCATCTGGCTTCCTCCGTCATCCTCATTGTTAAGAGCCACCGCTGACATCCTAGTTAGAAAATCAGTGGCTCACTCCTTGTTAGGCTATATCCCTTTCTCTAAAGTCTTGCCACTCAAAGTGGGTCTGTGGACGTGTGGTGTCAGCACACCTGGAAGCTTGGTAGAGATACAGAATCTCTGGTCTCACTCCAGACCTAACAAACTACAGTCTGTTGTTTAACAACATACCCAGGTTGAGAAGATTTGCTGTAAAACACTTGACATTGTGGACCACCCACAAGCACTTGAATTTCACTTGTCTTATCTTCTACTTTCATTATTGCTTCCCTGTTTACTTGTTTGTTTTTACATCAGCTCTAGCTTATTATTCTCTTTCCATCTCTCTCTCTCTCTCTCTCTCACACACACACACACACACACACACACACGCAAAGCAGGTATTCTCTAAATTCTTTATCTTGGCCCTTAACCCCAACCCCACCTCTGCTTTCTCTTTCCCTTTTTCTTGATAATCTTTCAAGT
The DNA here is from genome assembly GCA_007922815.1 of Macrotus californicus. Taxonomy (NCBI): domain Eukaryota; kingdom Metazoa; phylum Chordata; class Mammalia; order Chiroptera; family Phyllostomidae; genus Macrotus; species Macrotus californicus. The sequence continues at coordinate 27,571 of VMDR010002611.1, forward strand.
TAATGACTTCCATTGTCTTCCTAGATAGACAGTTGGTTCACTTCGGAATCACCTAGGCTGCTTGTTAGAAATAGATTTTTAGGAGCTTCTACACTAGCAGGTTTAGTTTGGGATCAGAAATATGCATTTTTTAAAAAGCACCTCCTCCCCCATCTTTTCCCTCAGCCACTGCATATGTTTTTGTTTGGGAACAAATGCAGTAGATTAAAAGATGTAGCTCTCCAATCTGGACTATTTTATTAGTTACTGTGGACTACGTAGAAATACACTCTCAAATGCCATTTGTTTAAAGCAATAAATGTTTGCTTTCTTACATTGCAGTCCACTACTGAAGGTCTCTGTCCCTGAATGTGATCCAAGGATATAGACTTCTTCCCTTGTCTGGCTGAGCCATGCCAACAGACTCCCCTTGCAGACATCACTGGGTGGGGAAGGAGAGCGTGTAATGATGTGCAAGTTTTCAGGACAGGCTTTGCAGTGGTGTACCTCATTGCAGCCCCATTCTGTTCTCAAACTGGTCATAGGGCTGCAAACACAGCGGAAGCAAAGCTGGGAGTTGGAATCTCCCTGTGTATGGAGGGGAAGTAAGTGGGACTGGTGAGCCCTGAGCCAGTCTCTGTCACGTGCCTTAATCTCTGGTCTCCCACTTGCAGCTGCCCACAGGATACGTTCTGTTCTCTTGAATATTTAGCTAGCGTAAGCAAGTCACTCTGTTTAAACAGAGGTCCTCCCTGAGTCTCCAGGCCTCTTTCCCAGACTCAACTTCCTCTTCAATTTATTCCTTTTGTCAATGGTATCACCATTCTTGGGACAGCCGCTCAGAGCCTGGACATCTTCCTTCATCACTCTCCCCCCGACCCCCTCACAAACCTACACACAACTGCCAAGTTCCCTTGCTTCTGTCTCTAAAATATTTCTTCCAGCCTCCTACATGATCACATTTTCAGTGGCATGGCTCAATTCTGGCCCATGTTATCTCTTTCTTAAAGTGTTTTTCTGTCTCCCAATGTAGACACTTCAGCCACCCATTTTCTTTTAGGTTCTTTTCCCCTTTTGGCTCTACATTTCTCCTTGGTGAGTTGGCCTCCCGCTGATCTCTTTTGCAGGATATAAAGTACTACCTCTCAATGACAAAGCACTAATTACCTGTCAAGTCCTGGGTAAGTATTTTACAGGGAGTGAATGGTATCATCACCCCTTTCTTCCCCAAATAGATAAACAAGGCTCAGGGGTAAAGTAATTTTCACTGGCTGGCAAGTGAAGAGTAATGATTTAAACCATGTAATTTGTAGAACCTCCCAAATGCTAAAGCCTTTGTTTCATTATAAACAAACTGCTTCCTAATACATGCTTCTTTACAATCTGCTCCACTCCACTTTTTGAAATTAATTGCCACCTAGCTCTCTCCTGTGGACTCCACTTTTCATTGAGTCCTGTTTAGTGCTTGGCCCTTATTTGTTCACACAACATGTGATACACATGGTCTAAAATTAGGGTGAGCTTTCCCTTCTTCTGCAATATTCAATCTATTCTTGTATATTCTCAGAAACAAACAAACAATCTTTTCCTTTACAGGTCAAATTATTCATCTATACTTCACTCAGTCCTTCTTTATCAACATTTATCAATTTCTCTACTAATAAAGCCACTTTCTTGATTTTTACCAGTAACTTATAGTCACCACCCAAAGTAAGTGGACAATGTCTATATTAGTGTGAAGTCGTATCCAACATGTCACCTTTGCATTTCCTTAATCTGTCACTTCACTTAATTCATCTTTACTCTTTTAACACCTTTCTCACTCTCATGATTGACCTCTAGATTTGCTTCTTTTTGATCTTAAACTCTAATAGTTCAGTTTATAGCTCTTCAACTTTGTGTTTGCTTGTTCTCACTATACCTGATCTTTAAATCCAGTGTGGCCTCTGGTCCCATGAGCTCCTATGTATTTTTTTCAGTTTATTGATGCAAAGGAATAATGCTCACTTTTACTGCTTTTCTGTTTGAGTGGTATTGGGCTGCTGGAGAAAACCTGCCATCAAACAGATCACCACAGTTTCCTATTCTCAGTTTTCTCAATACTATTCTCAATACTACCTTTTATGATCCCTTCTACTTCTACATCAGAACTCCTGTACACTCCCCCCATCCATTTTAGTCCTCCATTCAAAGCTTATCCCAAAGCTTTTGACCCTATCTCATTCCTGTACATGCCCACAAATTTCCTCTCCCACTTCACGTCTTCACTAGCTCTGTCTACATAGTAATTTTAACTAGCATGTCAATCAACACATCTACTCTCTCTCTTTAGAAAACAAACAATCCTCAATCTTTTGAATCCTAATTACTGCCTCCAATCATCTCTACTTTACTAATTTTCCAGGACTAGTAATCTATACTGTCTCCATTCCTTCATCTATGCCATCAAGCTTGTATCCTATGATGATGCCATCAAGCGTTTATCCTATAGAGAAAAGTCAACCTCACGTACAAAGAAGTAAGCTAAGTCTGTAGACATGCAGTTACCCTTTATTCACCAAACAAGGGTCAAATAAAAACAGATGTTGAGAATTTTATTTAACATTAACTCATCATGTACCAATTTATTCATTATTAACTAATGGTTAACATAAATGAGATGTTATTTATGTTAACACACATGTGCTACCATGTACAGACACACATGCATGTGCACACATATACACACACATATATAATTTAATTTTCAAAAGCTAAAATTGCTGAATCAGGCACAATAAAAAACTGATTAATGTCATACAGGGCTTTTGGAATTGCTGTTTCCTTAGTCAGAAACTGTTTGCATCTTTACTGGACAAATATCTACAAGCTCCTCTCTGGAGCATATTGAGCTGTAAAACAGGCAGACTATAGAAAATCAAGCCCACCGCTTCTCTGAAAGAACTCCCAGTAATCTCTTTTGTCTATTTTGAAGTTTTGGATTATTTGAACTTTTTTTTTAAAACTCTTCCCTGTCCACTCTGCTCCTGTGATTGCAAAAAATCTTCAAAGCTTGCTTCTGACCACGAAAAGCTGATCTTACGACATTTGGGAAAGAACAAGAGTGTAAAACTAACCATATAACCCTCCTTAAATTTACTCTGAAAATCTAGCCCCTACAGTACTGAGCAAAGATAATTGCCAAAAGAAATTTACTCCTGTTCAGAAAACTTCACGAGAAATCTTGATCGGATTTGAAATAGCATCTCTCATTTACTTTTCTGTCCTAGAAAAGGAAACCAAGCCCAAGGCATTTATTCCACCAATTTCACTCACAGTACTTACGCATTTGAATAATTTCTCCTGAAGTCTGAAAATTTTTCTAAAGTCCCTGACCTTCTAGGAAGTGGCTCCTTTATAACTTGGGAACTAAGCCGAGGACCTTTTTTTTTTTAGAATTTTAAGGCAATAGCTCCTCAAATAAAGCCGATCCTTATTCCTTAATTACTGGGCTTGTCAGACCTGATTAAATGAGAATCATTCTCAAACATAACAGTGCTGTGTGATTTGGGATGCACAATTCACTTGTCCAGTCACGTCCTGGTACAAAGGAGAATAAATTCTTCCAAAGCTCAGTAAAAGTATTCGTTTCTGAATTCTAAGAGACAGGAAGACATAACACCACTTAAAAATGTTTGATTTCAGTTTATCGATCATGGCCTACTAAACTGATACTTAGAGACTGGGAAAGAACAAGGAGGAAAGACCTCTTTATGTATCCAAGAATATTATTAAAGAGTGCTGCTAACTGTCATTTGTTTAAACAAGAGAATATGATACGATTTTTTTCAGCATATGGTGTGTAACATATTCTTGTTCTGGTGGATATTAGGAGTGAATGGTCTGCTTTCATGAAGTATGTCTGCTTCCCACTGAAAGGAGTCCTGGAAACCCTGACTCAGCCATCAAAGCAGTCTGGAAATCGTCTAAGCAGCGTTAGCTCGGAGACCTGCACCGAGAGCCTATACTTGGACGTATCAAACGTTCAGATAATCTTTTCCCAGGAGTCTGAGACTTGCCTTTGTTGAAGACACAAATTCTAGCCTATAGGGTAAAGCAGAGACTTCAGGCACTCCCCACAGGAAAACAAAAACCTATTTGATAATGAGAGTGAAAGGCTGTGGTTAATTTATTATAGGAACCAAAAATCTAATGGTGGGAGTAAAATTCTATTGGACTCGGGTACAAAACACTTCATAGAGAGAAATCCATATTTCCCCTTAGGATAAGAACATATTTTGAACAGAGAAAGCATTGAGAAATATCCCATAGAGTACATCATATAGAAAAAAACATATTAATCACATTTTTACCCACATTGACTTAATCTAAGAAAGGCTGAACATCCCTTCTGATCTGACAGTTCTTCCCATGCAGCTTTTATAATAGAGTTAGGCTAATTAAGAAACATGGACCAGGTGAAACAATCACAATTATTTCTAGCATCCCTCTCTCTTTCTTTCTGTCTTTTTTAATAAAGTGAAAGAACATATTGCTGTGATTTTGTAGGGGCCCTTTAAGAAGTCCTAACAAGGGTTTTAGGTGTAAAAGATGTTCTTATTTTATGCTCTAATTTTAGGGCCTGATCTTGGGATGACAAAATCAAGTGAGTTAACACAGGAAATTTTGTCACTTGATCAAGATAGGCTCATGGGGTGCCTGAGAAACAATAACTAGTTACTGATTTAAGACAAATAAAATGATCTTAAACTATTTTAAAATTCATACAGCAAGCCAACATGATTATAAACAATATTGTCATAAGTAAAGACTTTGAAAGAACAGACCTTATCTTGGTCATATCGCACTTTTAGAGCTGAACCGATGGGCACCACAGGTGTGGAGCATCCAAACATCTCTGCGAAGACTCTGGAAACCAAACTGACTTTGGGACCTCAGTCTACAGAACACAGGTTATAATTGTCAACTTCAACCTAACCAGGTTAATTTCCTACTAAAAAAATATCAACATTTCCATAGGATTAAAAAAGAAAAAGAAAAAGAGTCTCATTACTTAATATTATAGTGAGCAGCATACAAGTCAAAATAAGTCCATTTATCCCAATAAGGAAAATCTCAAATCACATGGCGACAGATGACACCGACATTAGAATTATCTGACAAATATTTTAAACCAGCTGTTGTACAAAAGCTATAATAAGCAATCACACACACACTGAAACAAATAGAAATACAAGTACAAAGTCTCAGCAAAGAAAGAGAAGATATAAAGAAAAACTTAGTGGAAATTTTAGAACTGGACAGCACAATGACTGAAATTAAAGAATTTAGTGGATGGGCTCAATGGCAGTTTGGAGGCAACAGAGAGGAGTCAATGAATTTGAATATAAACTGGTAAAAATTAACCAATCTGATTATTAGCGGGAAAAAGGATTCAGAAAATGTAGGAGAATAACAAAGAGTGTGACATTATGTCATCAGATTATCAGAAAGAAAGAAATGAGAAAGAAATCAATACTAAAATATACACAGGGTCTGGCACAAATAATGCCCCCTTTTTATTCCAAAATCATAAGCATGTGATTCTGGAACATAACAATATCACACTCAAGCACGCCATATGGCATCTTAGGTGAAATGTTCAAATTAAAACTATAAATTATTACACCCATATTATTACCCTACCAACTATAATCAAGCAGGCCTTACTTCTGCCAGACCTCTATATATATATGTATTTAAATAATAGCTGATAACTTCCTAATCTGGCAAAAGAAAAAGCCCATTGTTTCAAGAGACTGAGTGATCTTGCAAAAAGGATAAACTTAAAGAAATTCATGCCCACCACATTAATCCTAACCAAGTTCCGGAAAATTAAAGACAACACAATCTTGAGAAAATGCAGAGAAAAACAATGCATTATCTCTAGGTAATAATGATCAAATTCCTGCAGATTTCACATCAAGTATCGTAAAAGCCAGAGAGAAACAGAACAACATGTCTTAATTGATAAAAGAAAATAATTCTATATTCAGTAAAAATATCCTTCAACCATGAAGGTGAAATAAAGACATTCTCAGATGGAGGAAAATTCAGACAGTGTGAAGTAAGTGCTAAGTGAAGTTCTGAGACAAAAGGGAAATGATACCAGACAGAAGTTTGGAACACAGGGAATAAAAGAAGAGCAAACAGAAATGATAAATATCTGGGTAAAAATAGTCGACTATTTTTATCTTTGAGTTCTTCAAAATAGGTTTACTCAGGACAGCGACAATAGTGACAATGTCTGATGGAGTTTTTCAAGTATGCAGAGGTGTTATGTGACTACTCTGGTACAGAGGAGGAGGGGCCAAGGCACCCCCAGGCTAGTAAGTTTTCAACATTTAACTTGAAGTGGTAAAACTGTATAAGTCGGCTGAAAAAAAAATGTTAGCAGGTAGATTGTAATCCCTAGAGTCATCACAAAAAGAAGATAACTACAGAAACATATAATCAAAATCTCAATAGAAACATTAAAAGGGAATATCAAAAAGGGGGTGGGGCTTCAATGAACCTAATAGAAAGTAAGACAGGTCAGACAGGGTGATGGAGGGAAACAGAGGGAAGAAAGAGGAACATTTGATAATGGTAGCTCTGCCTCTGAGAATATCCACAATGGCATTAAATGTACATGTCTAAATACACCAATTAAGAGACAGAAATTGTCAGAATGGGGTTAAAAATATGACCCTACTCTATGCTGTCTATAAGAAAGTTACTAAACTATCAAGAAAATTTTGTTATGACCATTCTCATTGTAAGGAATTCTCTCTGTCTCTTCCTCCCGTGCATATTTCTCACTGCTCCGCATTCCACTTTCTCAAATGGTAATATTTTTGTTTTACAGTGATCTGTTGGTTATCATAGGGCCAGACACGTAAGTTCTCAATACATTTCCATTATAAGAGAAAAGGAATCTCTTCAAATCTCTTTTGACTACAAAGTGCCTGCATAGAATTTGCTAATTTTCTTAAATCGATGTGGCTTATTTCAGGTAGACCTCTAGGTTAGAACTGGTTCAATACATCTCCTACTTTTCCATAATGGCCTGTGATGCAATTTAAAAATGGAATGATGTCATAAGTAGTAAATATAGTAAAATGCACACTATGCATATAACACTGTGCTCTTGATAAAATAGACTAATGCATTTTGTATGAGTTTTCAATGAAGAATGTCTAACCAAAAGTATTTGAGAGAAGATCCCTCACTAAGTAACAAATAAACTAAAACTAGCTAATCCTTCACAAACATTTGCTTCTTTATTCAGGTTTTTACTCTAATCACAGTAACAACCTTATCTAACCTTACTGACCTTTTGCCACAACAGAATGTGCTACGTGCTTTTCATTCGTTTGCTCAGTGAACGCACTAAATCTGCATGGAGGGATAGGAAATGAACAGGCTTTCAAATCAGAAGACCTGAGTTTGAGGTTCAGACACTTAATTCACAAATCTCTTAAATTCTTTGAGTCTTTGTCTAGTTAGCTGAAAAACGGCAATGGGACCATCAGGCCCACTTACCTCCGAAGGCCATTGTGAAGATCGGACTGCATTTGTATAGCACGTCATAGTCTTTAAGGGATTTCACAGATATTGCCTACTTGCAATTTAAGACTTCTTCTACTATAGAAAGTAGCCACCTTCATTTAAGAGAAAGAGCCCTTAGATAACATGATTTAAGCGTATCCATGTCGGTACTAAAACAACGGTTCTTTTATGCCCAGATTATTCTCGTTTTCATCAATATAATCTCTTCAAAGTAAAGCGTCCTGTAGAACTTCTGTGAATGCTTTCTCACACCCATGGAGGGGTCAGTACACAGGCCTGATGCCAGGATACACCACAGAAAGGCGACGGAATGCATGTGGGTGGCTTAACATGTCAAGTCACCGGCGCAAAGAATGCATGCCATGTCTACATGAGGTCTAACCAGCATTCCAAACAGAAAAAGTGATTTTGCCTGAAGAGGGCAACTTCCTGGAAGGCTAACTTCCTCTGTGTTTGCTAGGGCTGCCATGACAGATTTTCCTCACATGTCTGGAGGCCAGAAGTGTGAGATTATTGGTGGGACTGGTTTCTTCTGGGACCTCTCTCCTCGGCTTGCAGGTGGCTGCCTTCTCTCTGTGCGCTCACATGGTCATCCTTTGTTTTGCTGTGTGTTTTATGTGGCCCGAGCTCTTCATTTGAGAATAATTAGGGCCCGCGTCAATGATCTTGTCTAACTTTCATTACCTTTTCAAATACCCTGTGTCCAAATACAGGACATTAAAAATACTAAGGGTTAGAACATCAACATATAAATGGGTGGGGGGGGAGCACAGTTCTGCTCCTAACAGCCAACCCTAACGATGCCTTACCCGTTTTCATGGGCTGATAACTCTCAATTGTTTTCTTCACCAATGTTAGGAAGTTCCTGAGTCACTCAACTTGGAATATGAGATAATCCACTGAATTATAAACACAGCTCCAGTGGTACTGGTGCAAAGCAAAGACCTATGTCACTGAACACACACATCTCAGGAAACTGAAGTGTATGGGTCACCGTACTTCCGGGAGTTATCTGTTTGAAAACAAGCGAAGATTATGTTTGATGAGTAACGGGGAAAACTCATTCTGTGCTGGACTGGAGTCTATTCTTGGTAATGCCCAGAGGGAAGGAGGTGCTGCTGGATATATTATTGGGGTGTTGACCCAACAAGCATTCATGTCAATTATACTCAATGAGATTGAAACCACATCTGAAGTCACTCCACTGAGGGTAGGCCACAGTGTCGGGGCCGGGCGCAGTGACCTTGGTCACAGTGCCTTCCACCTGAGAGTAGCAGTACCTCTCAGTGCCTCCCTCTGCCAAGGAGGAGCGTATTTCCTTTCACAGGCTGTCCTCTGGCATTCTCTTTTCTGCCTTACTGACATTTCAAGAAGTTCCTTTCTCAAGCCATCCAAAGTAACAATTTCTATTATTTTGTAGTTTCCAAACAGAAGCAGATCAGTGAGGCTTTCTTCTGCACCCAAAGAACAGAACGAGTTATACTGTGTCTCACTCATTTATTTATTATTTTAATTTCAAAGAAGAAACGAAGGAAAAGAGAAAGACCGGGCTCTAGGCTACGCAAAAATCACTCAGCACAGTAAATAAATCAGACTGAGTCTAATGAACCTCTCTTTGTCTACAACAAAACAAGTTCGCAGACTGATGGCTGTGTCCCTGAATTTGGTAAGGAGTTGCATAATAACATTAGTTAGGCCAAAAAGGCACCAGTAAATCAATCTTTACTAAACATAAAATGAGACTTGGCAAAGTTGAAGAAGAAAAGGAAGAAGCCGAAACATGCGCATGAAATTTCCACATTAAAAACTCATTGCTCTTGCCTGGGTCCTGATGCAGTTTGAAAGGAAACAGACAAATCTATAATTTTAGCAAAAATATTTATGGTACAGTATACAAGTTCACCAAAACATTCTCTCCCAAGTTCTTAAAAAAAAAAAACACACACACAAAAACCCCCAGCATTCCTTATCCTAGCAAAGGGGCTGCTAAAATAAATGTAATTTTAGTGTATTTCAGAACATTCTGGATTCTAATTATAAAAAAGTGCACAAGTAGTTCCATCATTTCCACCCCCCACATCCATCAAAGGACTGTTCAGCCACGTGCCCTGTGACCCTTCTTTACCCCTTCATACCACACCATCAGGGCAACTTGTAGTTTGACATACATAGACCTGAGAATCAAGGTCAGTTGTTCAATATTTCAAAGACAAGGTCAAAAATGAAGTTGCAGAGAAAAAAATAAGAAATTTAGGTCAAAAACAGTGTTTTTAAATTCTGGCCCTGAGAAAACTCTGTAAGTCTAGGTTTTAAATATGCAATTTTTGGGAAAATATGTATGTGCATTTATATGAAGAATATATAAAACAAATATATGAAGAGACTATTATTTACATCATGCTAAGTTATTGTAAAAGTTGGATCAAAGGGGACAGGGCATGGGGAAAGCTTTTAAAACCATGTATTTGTTCATTCATTTACACACTCAGCAAACATTTTTTGAGAGTGCATTTGGTGCCAGGCGGGGTTGCAATGATCAGATGAAGTCTCTGGCCTCAAGGAACTCAGAATCTAGTGAGGGAACCAGATGTGCCAACTGGTGTTTGTCAGTCAGCGTGGATGCTGGGAACAGAAGGACGCACAGTGGTGTGAGGAGAGAACCGAGGGGACAGGTGAGCATCAGCCAGGCAAACTGTAACATTCTGACCTTGGAATATCCATATTATCCTCTTTCTACCAAACTCCCAGGTATCTGCAAATGGTAAAATATGCCCTCGACTCCCTGTATCTCCTTTGGCAAAATACATTTCAGAAATCAAAGCTCAACTGCTTTCCGTGGACACCTGAGAAATGTGAGAGAATTCTGCTGCAGAAGTGACTTTAAACTCCATGACTCCTGCAGATTCTTAAGTCCTTTATTTTGGAGAGATATTGAGCTTAGATGGTTAAATAAAGGTGGAGCTCTAAGCTGGTGGCCAGCAAACCTAGTCTGTAAGGAGAGAACTAGGAATTATTGCAGGTTTTCCCGTCTTTGTTGCAACTGCTCAGCCTGGCTATTGTAGCGGGAATGCGGCCTCAGACAAGCCATAAATGAGTGTCCAGGCCAGTGTTGCAGGGCACTTCATTTACACTGATATTTGAATTTCTTGTAATATTCACATCTTGAGAAATAGTCTCCTTCTTCATTGAAGATAGCTAAAGACCACCACCCAGGGTGAGAATGTAGCAGGTTTTTTAAATCCAGTTAACTTTTCCCGGAATTCCAACCCCCTTACCTACACTTCGTTCTCCTTAGAAGAGGGGTTATTTTAAAATGGAATTTAAGATGGTCTCTTAGGATACAAACCCACCATCTTTTCAGATCGCTGTCCATGTGAATAAAATGCCCATGAAGATTAAAAAAAAAAAGTAAAAACCGTCTTTAGTCACGAGACGTACAAAAAAAGCAGGTGAACCTGATTTGGCCTGACCCCTGCTCAAAACCATGAATTCCCAGGTGTGATGTGTGGCAATCCCGGGGACTTGTACTGATCATAATCTTTCAAATTTTAGTTAGTTTAACTCCTATTTATTTTAAAAATTAATGTGGAAGGAATAAAAGTTGCTGGGAGATTCAAGGAGAAAGAAATAGAGTGAAGAAGGGAGGGATCAGACGAGCAGATGGTATCCGGTATCACATAAACATGAATGGGATGCTGCACCATAAAAAAAGAAAGGCGACTATTCTTTTATTTTGTCATTCTTGAAACTGAAGAGAAAGATTAGATGTTATGTTAAATCTGTGTCATAATGGTCAAGGCACCAGGGTAAGGACTGATTTCCATTTTATTATAGTTGTTCCCGGAGGTACAGAGAATTCTCCTAGTTCCTTAAAGATTCACATGAGGTTGGGAATGAAGTGACAGACATGTATGAGCAGACAGCATAGACTGGCTGCACTCCTGAGGGCCTATAACTTGGGTTCTTGGCCTTGCTTTTCTCCCACGGCATTCCACCATGCTGGCCTGATAACCAGACCACGCAGGAGATTAGTATAGGCTGGCATGAGACAACAGGGCCTTGAATGGGCAGAGCCATTCCGAAGCTTGGAAGGCCACGTTGCCTTTTAGAAATGCGAGCCTTGTCCTGGTATGCATGAGAAGACCAGTACAACTTTGATAAAAACATCACCAGCTTCTGAGCGAACATTACCTTGGTGATGTGTATGCTTTCATGTTTCTTCCTGAGTGTCATATCACGTCTCTGGCTTTAGGATTTGTCTTATATAAGAAACAGGAAATGGGGGCAGGGTGTTGAAGAAATGAGGAGCTCTTAATAAAGGACCTGGAGTAGAAGATCTGTCTGGTCTCAAGGTTCCTTCCAGTTGCAAGAATGAAGCTGCTTCCCTTTGACTTCTAGAATAACCCATCTCCAGGGCTCTCCTCCTATTTTTAACATGCCTAAGACTCAGTCAGTGCTTTCTGAGTGTTTATTAATAGGTATGCTCCTTGTTCTTTCGTGAAGAATCACCTACTTTGCCTTTGGCTCTGGGCGCCCACCCAATCAGAGGCACAGTTCTTAAATTCCCCTCTCAAAGAGGGTAAGGTTTAAAATAGCTGTTATATGGATTCAGCGATGACAGTGTCTTAGGGCTTACGTTTGCCCAGTCTTCCCTTAGAGCAATTATAATTAAGTTAACCAGTAGCAATGTTTTATTTTTTAATGGCAAGGGAAAAACTAAAGATTCATATTAGAGAAAATAAATTACAGAGATGGAAGAACTCTCTAGAGACCATCATTTTATTTCTCTGATTCTGTGTAGATCTGTGCTCAAGCCATCTTCTAAAAGGCAGTGGACAAGTCTCAAACAGCCCAGACTCTCAGTGAAAAATACACAGAATCAGGTAGTTATTCCCAAGGTTTATTTTAAATCCCTCCCCCTGTCATTGTAGACAGGGAATGTATATTGAGACATTAATAAGTGACACTTCGCTCCAAATGGAAAGGACCCTTGTCCTTCCTGAGATGAGGGTTGCCTGTGGCATACTCTCTCCAGAAATTATTTTTGTCTGCATCTATGAGCCAAAGTCCTGGCTTAGAAGGAGGATACTGGGGTAAAATTACAGACACTTAAATAGACCTGGAAGGAACTTAAGAGGGCTTAGCTAGAGGATCACTAATCTTGGAAACAACAATCTAGACTATCCTGGCAATGTGATGCAGTTTGCTCAGGCCATGAGTGGACGTGCTTATTGGATTAAAGACTATTGGATTCCAAAAGCGAATCAATTAAATTTCTTTTATTCTTCCTGAAAGGGCCTTTATACAGACAGTAGACTCCTGTTAAAGCAATAAAACAAAACAAAAAAAAGGGTTAAAGCTTCCTTCCTTTTCCATTCTTGTCCAAGTAATGTCAGCAGGAGGTTAGACTGTGATAAAGAGTTAAAGATTTCTATGTGCATGAGACCGAGGGTGTTAGGGGAATATGGGTTAGCTCTGACATCATAGAAAGGACCACTATGCAGCTTAAGAAGGCAGAAGACATGAGTTTCTACCACCTGGGCAGAGATATAAAGAAACCAAAAGATGGAAGTCCCAAATGCCACGCTGTGTGAGGGTGTCGCTACATCCTGGGGGGAGCAGAGCAGGTATTCACGTCACTCAGTGTCCTGTGCTTTGGTCTTCTTCACTTTGATAAAGTAATTTCATCTCTTTAATTTGCTCTTCTTGTAAAGGAGAGAGGAGTGGAGTTCTAAGGTCATGAGCAAGAGGTGATATAAATGACCCATTACAAATGGTATTATAAGAGCAAACAGAAATATATAACTGAAAATTATAAATAAATAGTAATGTGGGCACAGGAATACATGTGAAATTTGCAATGGTTGTTCTCTTCTGCAGGAGAAAGATAGCAAACTTGCCTGAAACTTCAGTTCACTTGCATCCATTCCCGCTGGTTTTTCCAAACCCCAATACACATACATGTACTCTAACCTTGTGCTGCATGTTTGCATGAACACTTAAACACATAGCAGTAGACTTTTTTTTTTAAGTCCCCAGAAGTCCTAGCTGCAAGATGGTTAAAATATTTGCTCCATTGCGCCAACTTGACTTTCTCCTCCACAATCTCTTTGGGAATATTTATCTCTTATGAGTTACGAAAAAGAATCCTGGCCTTGGAGGAAAGAGATGAACAAATTAACCCCTATGGGATTTTACTGGCTGCCTCTGGTCATGCCGCCTACTGAAACCAACCTCTTCTTCCTCATCTCCCTGTTTGTGGGATGTGATTGGGTGGAGAAAATTATCATTAGTTGAATACTTATTGAGAAACTCAGAAGTCAATGCTACTCTTCCCTTTCCCCTTATTATTGGATTAAAAGAAATAAACATTGAGAAGGCTTATTAGGTGGTATTTGGTACTTATTGTGTGGGTTAAGTTGCTCATCCATGTGTGTTAGCATTGTTTTTATTGCCTTTATGTCTCAGCTTGAATATTTACCATATATTTCAAATTATGATCACAATAGTGTAGCATTTAAGACAGAGTGGATTCTTTCAGACTGTATAGATGACTCTTATATGACTTTATTATGGTAAAGTTTAGGATCCAGATAAGATTAACATCCCTACACTGACTATTCTTTAGGCATGCTGATAGAAATGGAAAGAAAAACAAAATAATAATGGAAAGACTTTAAGAAAAAACAACTTTTCTGGCTTGAATTCAGTTCCTGGCAGTAATTCAGATTTATAAATCCCCTACTGAGTAACATAAGATAATGGTATGGAGGTGAAAGAGACCGTGAGAGAGAACATGACCCAGTTGGCTGCTTGAATGTGTAAGGTCAGATGGTTATGTGTAGAAATCATATTCAAAATAATAACTGATATGTCATGCACATCAATCAATCAGAATGGACAGGGGCAGTTGCTCTGAAGAAGGATTCCAGAAGGCCTACCTTGTTATAGATGCTACTACTATTTGTTGCTGGATAATGGGGAGACAGATGGAGGTAAACCAGGGGTGGAACTAGGGTGACTGAGGTATGGTGAGGAGTCAGGGGACTCAAGATAATAGCTATACATCAAACAATTTGGACACCTTTTAATAATTCAATGAGGTATATGAGTATTCTAGAGCAACCCATACAAATATTAGTCTCAGCAACACACACTTTCTTGTAGTGAGACTTCTCTTTATGGAACACTTTCAACTAACACAAAGTTCCTCAGTACACTCATCTGAAATCTCCTTAGATTAACTGTCCATTCTATGGACCTCTTAGAAGAACTTTTCATTTATTTGAAAGGAGTAATAGTTTCTCATTAATCTTCCTTTTTTCCCAAACAATATGTGTTGTTGGGGGGAGGTCTAAGAAACATTTGAGCTTTGGAGTGAGGCAGATGTGAGCTTGAATCAGTCACTAGCCCTGTGTCTGCATACACTATTTAATGACTCAGGGCATCTGTTTCTGTGGCTATGAAAGTGACTCCTCGTGGGAATTTGATGACTCTTTGGACAGCGTCCTGCATAAAATGAGTGTCCCATAACTGTTTCATGGAATTTGACATGAAGTCTATATATTCCTGTATCATAATCACAAATATTTATCCCAGATTTTTTCTCCATTAATGCACAATGAGCAGATACTTTGAGGGACTGTGTTTAGAGTATTTTGTCTTCATTTCTGCCACCTAGAAAAAGACCATGTATGCAATTAATACTCAAACAGCCACTGAACAACCCTAATTTTATTCAATTATATTCTTAGGATTTACTTTGTATCAATTTAATCTATTTTTCCTTCTTCCTGGATATATTCCAGATTCTCAGCATCCTTAACATGTAACACTGTTATGTGCCTTCCAGGGATACATATTTAGAGAATAAAATGGTGTTGTTGGAATCCATTTAAATATTTTAAAGATTCTTATTTCCTTAGCTCTTCTTTTTAAATCTTGTTAATCTTGTTAATTTGGGCTGGCTGAACCTTTGTGTCACTTCAAATGTCACCACATAAATCCCAAACAACCTCTCCCCAACCAAAAAAAAATGGAGATCCTGAAAGTACCCAAGAACTTTACTTTGTTCATTCCTTTTATAGTCATCTAAGAGACAGGACAGCAAAATGTTAGGAATACAAGATCTGTCCAGAACAAGTCCAACCATTGTTAATATAATAAGAACAGTTTGTATGACATCCATGTAATCTGGCAGCCAAGGAGAATGGGCTGGAATGCCCATGCATGAACAATGACGACTTCATTGTATTAGTCAGTGGGGGTGGTAGATGCCATTGAGTGAGCATGTGTACTGCGTGGCCATTGAATTAAAAATGACTGAGCAAGTAGAGCAACAAGTCTGCATCAAGTTTTGTGTAAAACTTGAACATTCCTCTGCTGAAACTATTCAGATGATTCAGAAGGCTGCAGCTATGCACAACTGGTGTATGGTAGCTTCATCACCACAATGTGCCTGCTCATGTATCACATCTCATGCAGTTTTTTGGTGAAATGTCAAATCACCCAGGTAACTCAGCTCCCTACATCCCAGATTTGGTGCCTTGTGACTTCTGGCTTTTCCCAAAACTAAAATCAACTTTGAAAAGGAAGCGATTTCAGACCATCAGTGAGATTCAGGAAAATATGACAAGGCATCTGATGGTGATTGGGAGCGCTGTGTGAGGTCCCAAGATGCCTAATTTGAAGGGGACTGAGGCATCATTGTCCTACGTGCAATGTTTCTTGAATCTTGTATCTTCTTCAATAAATGTCTCTATTTTTCATATGACATGGCTGAATACTTTCTGGACAGACCTTGTACAGGAGGAGCCAGGAGCATGTATGGATTCCAATCTGTTCTTCCACTCGTTTTATGATTTTTAACAAGGCAATTAATCCCTCTATGCCTCAGTTTCCCCATATGTAAAATAAGGCTAAAAATAGTAGCTACTTTATAGGGTCATTTTACTTTACCTTATTTATTATTATTGGGGTGACACTGGTTTCCAAAACCATACTGGTTTCAAGTGTACAACTCAATAAGACATCATCTGCACATTGCATAGGGTCACTTTAAAGATCATTTAGTCAATGACTGTAAGGAACTTAGAATAGTACCCGGTAAACAATTAGTACTCAACAAAAGTTGCAGTGATTAAAACCACTCTTCCCAGCTTTTCAGGTTAATTTAATAATGCATGCATTCTCTAGTTCAATTTGAATAGGCAGATTATCTGTGAATTTCTGAAACAAAGAAGCAGCCACAGGATATCATTAGGATATTTAGTGTAGCATTTTAGTAAAGTAGAAAAATTAGCCATGATGTGTCAATTAATTACCAGGAGGATAGTAAAATTAACTAGAGAAACCCACACTGTAGCTTCTCCTGCAACAACTGAAAATAATTAAAATTTTCTAAGGTATGTTGCTAGGACTATGGAGGCCCATTGTGGAATAATATATTATGTCACATAGGTGAAGATATTAAAAATACAAACCATGTATTGTACTTGTAAATAAACACTCCTATATAGAAAGCAGTTTGACAAGCCCAATGCCAAACTAAAAATAGTGATAAGCTCTGCAGAAGGCCGTGGAATTGGGTATAGTAAAATATTTTTTGTGCCTTTTAGTTCCTTTATTTCTGTATTTAAAAAAATATAATGCAAATGTATTTCATAATGAAAAGTCAAAATAAGAGTGAGTGAAGATTAGAAACAGAAAGCTACTTGGAGTAGTTTGATTTAGTGGCCTCGAAAGCTATTGACATTTTTTTAATGCTGAACTTTATTTCTTCCTACTATTGAGAGAAACATCATGAGGCAAAGTCAATTTATCGATCAGCGAATCAATAGGACTAATGAGCACTCAACTGGTTTGACTCAATGGCATTGTTTCCTAAATGTGTACATATAACCAAGTCAGTTACGCATTTTCAGGTCAATGTTAGGGGGACTAAGGTTTAGTCTTGGCTTTCTTCATGTACTTCTATAGTCAAGCACCTGTACTCTGTGGAACAAAAGAATCCGGAGTTAAAAAAATCTAAGGGATTTGTCTCTGTAGCTTCTCTTTGTCAACGGAGACCTTATCCCTTTCCGTGGCTCACAGGTTTTGCTGTACTTAAAAATGCAATTCTTCTCTTCAGTATCAGGGACCTTATTTCTCAATGGGGATCTTTTTCAAATCGAAAACAAAAACATCACTATGTTTTTGAGTTTGGGAAATGATGACATTATGACTGCACTGATTTTTTCCTTCAACTTTATTTTTGGAAGGAGCTGTATAAACATGCCTTGCTGTCGGTCACCCGTGTTCTAAGGCCAGCGAAGTGTTTATGAGCAAGGACTGAGCTTGTGCTGCACCAGCTGCATTGTCCTTCTCACACTGATAGATTGTAATCTATTTTGTGGACAGGAACTCTGGCCTTTGTTGTGTTGAACATTCTCATAAACTCAGACAAGGAAATGTGAGCAATGGCAATGGGCAAGCATCCTCTCGTGAAAACACCAGGTTTCCTGGGATCATGCTGAGGTCTGGGTGAAGTACGGCCCCAGGATGGGAGAAGGGAAGAATATTGATCACACTTCACAGTCCTATCAGACTCTGCTACTGCTGCAGTGCCCACTTTGCTCCCTAAGTGGGGAGCAGGCATGCTCAGAGTGATGACCACAAGATGCTACATTCTGGTGCTTGGTGTTAGGAAAAGGACTTGGCCACTGGTGGACCTGAGGCACATCCTAATGTAAAAACACATATGGATTCTCAAATTAAAACAAACAACCCTCTGATTGGAAAAAAATTAAAGCCTGCCAATTCCAAATATTGGGGGGCAAGTGTGTCAGGATGGCTGAGTGGTCTAAGGTGCCAGACTCAAGCTGTGCTTCCAAATATTGGGGGGCACAGAGAACGATGGAAACTCTCATTACACTGCTAAAAATAGAGGGTACGATTGGTGTCACCATGCTGGAAATTAATTTCATCATAAGGTTGAAAAGCTGCACATTCTTTTTTAATATATTCCAAAACATTAAACATGTATACAAAGAAACATATATTTGTGTGTTTCTACAATGTTAAAATCAACAGAGCTATCTGTGACAACATGGACCGCAAACATAATACTAATCTGAGCAAGCACACATATACAAATTTAAATCCTAGCCTTACCATTACCACATGTGCAGTTTGGATCCAATTTTTTGTTTTTAAATTTTCTCTCTCTGAGTTTTAGTTTTCTTATCCTTAAAACAGAAGTGAGACTAACTTCCTCAAGGTTATTGCAAGACTTTAACATGGCACATCTAAGAAGGACCTGGAATATGTAGCCCTGTAATGCTTTCATCTTTTCGTTGGGGAAACAGTGACAACAGAAGTGCTGCTAAATTAGGAACGTGTGGTCAGTGTGACAATGTTTTGATAAGATAAGGCTATTATGCATATAAAAATAATGTGATGATATTTAACATGGGCAGCGGTGATATTATGCTTCAACACTCCACAAATCTCCTATTTCAACATTTACAAGTCCATTAAAATGAAGCAAATTGCTCTCATTGGACTATTGTTTGAAACTGATTTATTGTGTTATCATTGCATTTTTGCAAATGTAAGCACTGATGTATTTAAATCCATCTCGGAAGCCAATAGACTCTGTTACCCAGTTTTTATCAAATTTATCCCCTAACCCTGCACACCTACTGCCAAGAAGACGTGTTGCCACGTGCTATGGAGCCAAGCAGAGATAAGATGTGCTGTTTGTTACCTCGTAGTTTACAATCTAGTGCAGAGGTGGAAAAAAAAGGACAATCCAATAAAACAAAACAAAACAAAGCCATCGGGCAAATACTCGTGTAGCATCGTAAACAAAGAGCTTTGAGAAAAGAGTGAAAAACCACCGTTTTGTCCTCTGATTCTCTTACCTAGCTTGATTTGAATCTAGCATAAAAACCTTTGGCTTGGCATACAAGAGTCCGAAATTCTCTTCTTCCTCTCCTTAGCTGATCCCCGTTTCCACTATTGCCAATCTACTTCCTTCAGTCTTTGCAAGGGCTGTTGAAGACTCATGGCTTCCTACCAATAACAAGAGCAGCAATCCTGGTAAATTATTTAATGGAATAAACTTGATCCCTGCGTCAATTCAAAATGTATTCATCCTTCTAGAACAAGCTCATACCTTTAGTCTATTGTCTTCTCAAGGCTCTATGATCTCCAGTTGTTGCAGCTATGTTAAAACAACTTCGTTCAGCACTTTATTGTTCCCCAAATAGTTTATGTACTCTTAATTTAATCATTCGTGTTTTATAGAATTTGGAACTTTTATTGTAAATTGCTTCCAGTTCACTTTCAAAAATGCTAGTTTATTTAGCGTATGAGAGTAGAGAGTAACCTTTCTTACTGGCAGTCCTATTCCCGAATCCCACGGTGTTAGGCTCATGTAGGTGAATTGTTGGAAAACATGTGATTGAATTTGCTTTGTTGTCAGAGTTTGCTGGGTCACTGAGAGATACTGAACGAAATATCTTCCACCTTTGTCTAGCTTAACAAAATAGAGCAGGAAGAGTTTCCAATAATTTTAATATTAAAAAATAAGCTTTAATAAAATGAGTACGTGTCTCACTTCCTAAGTGTGTTCAGTTATCTCAACCAGCAATGTTTTGAATTGAAAAAAAAGAAAAGAGAAGAGAAAAAGAAAAAAGAGACCAGTACATGACAACAGATCTTTGTAGGTTTCTTAAGGTTCTCTGTTGATTAACCCTCTTTATCTGTCTCCACCTGCCCGGGGAGCTGTATGTGCTCATTTCTCATGGTAGAGTGGGAGAACAGCCCGCTGTGTGGAGCATGAATCAGCTGCTAAAATAAGTGGCAGGATAACTGGGGTATGTCATCTGACCTTCAAATTAATTTTCTCTTGCCTCTATTTCCTCTGTCTTTCTTTGCAATCTCCACCTCTTTCTTTCCAGCAAACTTCTAGTAGACAAACAAAAATTAGATGCAATTCCTAAGATTCCCTTAAACATACTCCTCTTGGAGGTCTAGAAACACTGGTTTGTGAAAAGCATGATAATTTAGTCATCTTTGTTGTAGCTTGAACACAAGTTGCAACATAAACACTCTATTATTCCCTCTCTATTTTAGGCAGTGTCTCTCTCTGTCTGTCACTGTTCTTGTCAGAACGCTGCTTGGATTTCAATGAACATGAACATGGAGACTGGAGATAAGTTTTATTTAGTCTCTTGTGATGAGTTAAAATACATACATTGTATTTTATACACTGTTGTCAGGATACATATATTGCTTCAACTGGCCAAAGTGCGCAATACCAGTTTTGAGGAATTACCACATCCTTTAGTATAAGCCATTTGAAATCCTTTTGGTGACTAGGTAGCACAAAAAATAAAGTCCTCTTTTGAAGACCTTCAGGGAGAGAGATGCTGCAAATGTAAAACTTGGCATCAGGGCCTACTCACCCCAATGTGGAAGATCCTCCCTTGTCCCTCTCTAAGGTTTCTGTGACTGTAATTTCATAGATTGACATTTGGAGTGAGAAGACCAATCTCAATGAGGGTTTTGCTATTGCTGCTCTACCATTTAGGGGTGAGAGCAGCAGACGGAGCTCAGAGTGTCAGATATTACAGGATGTGATGGGGGTGGGCAGTCACCCAAAGTGAAAGCAGAGGAGGCACCAGTATGTGATATAGCATTGCAGGAAGAGATGGGGTAAGAAAGAGAAAGAAAAGAAGGAAGGAAGGAAAGAAAGAAGGAAGGAAGAAAGGAATAAGGAAGGGAGGAAGGAAGGAATAGAATTATTCTCAGCTAATTTAGAATCCAGGAGACTATTAAGTTGCCTTCATCCTAAAAAGAGGCTGAGGATGTATTTAAAACAAATCACAGCAAAACCCCCACCCTGAGGTAGCCAGGACACTCTGGATGTTGCAATCCCTTCTCTAATTACTATATGACCCCACATTTTTTGCCAGTGGTGCATGGCCAGGAGCTGTAATGCAGTAAGTGTTTTATTTTTTATTGTATCCTCACAAATTAAACTGCAGTTGTAACCCAGGTCAACTGGATCCTCTCGGAGAGGCATAGGAAAAGTCGATTCCTTTTTCCACACCCAGAGGCCAAATGGACAATTAGGGTAGAGAATATGTTGGGGCTTGGGGACGAGATTGTTACTATTTTGTGGACAAAGCCTTTGAAGACTGAAGCATCAAGTCAATACGAATCAATCCAACGAAAGCATGTTGCTTTCTAAAACGACATGTTCTCTTCTCTTAGGCTATAAAATCCAGAGGGTAAGATTTATGTAACAACTGTCCTATATTCAATACAGTGTCTCATGAAATTCATCTTGTAGGGAAGGTTCTTAAATATTTATTGGGTGGATGTCTGAACGATGGACTGAAACATAATCTTTTTTGAAAACACACATCCAGGTAATCTTGTTCATTCTACCACTTGCTCCCAGAAACCCTTTCCCAGTCTTTCCCCATTCAGGGTTGTCAAGATCACAGTGTCCTATATTTGGAATAACAGAGAGCTGTCAATTGTAGCAGATGTCTGGGTTAGCAATCCAATTGCCTCCCTCTTTTGTGAATGCTGCCATCAAACAGTGGGCGAGTTCAAAATGAGGTGAATCATCCCTTCTTTTGTCACATGGTTTGCCCACCTGCTGACTGAGAGAGGTTCACTCTTAATGAGAACCATCCCCAGTGAAGGTATCACGTTCCCTTCTTATTAGAGGCAGTTTAAGCGTGACCTTGGGACAAGTTGTTAGGGAATTTACTATTTGTTATATCCTTTTCTCTTTTTTTTTTTTTTTGCTGCAAACGAAGACAATCTGTGTTTGCAAATGATAGGAAATTTAGCTGTGCCCTTTAATTGATTTTTATCAGTGGATGTCACCACCAGCACAATTCTTTGGTCCATGGGGAGTCATCTCCCTACTATTTCCCAAACTTTTAGGGAGTAATCCTTAATCAAGAATAAAGTCCTCAGGTAGTGCGTCCTTCAGGACTCTGTATAATTCCTTGGCCTGTGGTCCCAATAAACTGTATAATTCAGCCACAATGAGCAGGCTACTGCATTTTCTTGCATATGACTTCCATTCCCCACTGTTAATGGTGTTCTCTTCTTACCTGGGTTCTTTTCCTACCGACTCATTAAAGCTCCAATCATCTGATTCAATAAGTATTTCTAGGTCTCTCTGGCCATGATTAAATTCTCCCTCCCCTGAGTTGCAATGCATTCTTGTGAAATTTCATTGTATTATTTATTACTTATCAGCATTTGCTCACTACTTATTGTATGAAGAAATATGTGACAGAAGATTTGACTTTTGTCATTGGTAATTATGAAAGTTTTATCTTCCTCTGACTCAATTCTGAACTCCCTGAGAGCAAAGATGGTATATTTTGGTTTTCTTCTTACTTAGTGCTTTGCACTACCCCTCTTACACAAAGTAGGAATATATTAACTATTCGTTGAATTGAATTGCTCTGAACTGCTTTTATGGGGCTTTTACTCTAATTGGGAAAAGAAGACAAGCACATTAAGCAATGTTAAGAGAATGGCAAAGCATCAGAATTAAAACTGCAATATAATGTGGTAGAAAATGAATATCTGAATCATGGGAATACATCATATAGAAGCTATTGTAGCTGAGTAAACTTAATGAGGAAAGATTTTTAGGAGTCTCTTTTGTCATTTTTCACTGCCGTGACTAACACATTAAACAAGTTTATTTTCAAAAAAAATTTTTTGAGATAGTTAAAACTTCGGAAGATAAAGCGGTACAATGAATAGACATCTTATAGAACCATAAATTGGTAAAAAAAAAAACAAAAACCTTTTAAAAAAGTACTTTGGCTTTATGACTCACTGATTAAAAAGAAATGCCAATTTTAATCTTTTGCAAATGTGAGATAATAACAACAAACAAGAAAAATGGCTTTCCTCCTAGTAATACAAAAAGAGAAATATACATAGATTTTTTCTGAAAATGGACCAAGGGACCATGACATGAATTGAAGAGGAGGGGAGGCTAGAAAAAGAAACTTAGGGGGGCATCCGGTTCAACTAGCTCCTCAGATTTATAGTCAAAACAACAGCCATGAATATCGACGTGACGTGACGCCACAGAGACTGCACTAAGGGCATTTCCCCTCCTTTATTTCCTATGATCGTCCTTTGTGCCCTCCCAGTTTTCAAACGAGGAAATCCAGGTGCGATGCCACGGCTTCAGCATGCACCGGAGGAAGCTGACCACCTTCAAAGAAAAGTGACTTGTCAGAAATGACGGGGCCGAAGCAGCAACTCGGACGTGGATGGCCAGTGCAATTTGTACGTTGTGTGGCTGCTGTAAGCACACACGCATGCACGCACACATTTTCTGGTAAAGTCAATTTTTTAAACAGAATCTTTTCTGAACCAAAGTTTAGATGCCCCAAATATACAATGCACAAACACAGAAAATTTATTAATACATTTAGACTGCTTTAAAGACCCCATGTTGTAAAGTCATTTATAACTCTCCCAGTTGTGACAGATAGAAGTAAACTAATTAACCATAATTAACTGTCATGCTCTTTCTTGTTTCCTCTTGCCAAATCTGTACAGTCTGATTACACCATTTCTTGTGCTCCATTTTGCCGTGATGGTCCCCAGTTCTGGCCAGGACTCATGTAGTCACATCACATCGTGCGGTGACCATCCTCACTTTCTCTGTTACTGGAGCTCCCTGCGGAAATGCCCTCTGGCAGGCGTATCATTCCGTACTTTCTACTTTGTTAATGACGTCACTACCACATTTCCTTCCCGCCCAAACACCACTGACTACTGTATCCCCTGTGTGATTTACACTGAGGGAGTGTTCTTGCTCAAGTGCAGAACTCTGGTGTAAGGAATCCAGTAGCTCATCTTCGGTCTTCCACAAACCAGTGGAGTATTTAAGACTTGTGGGCAAGTTACTTAGACCACATTTTGGCAAAAGTGTTAAGTATTTTATCGAGATTTACATTTATGGCATGCAATTGTTTCTCAAGAAATGTTAAGTTTCTTTTCCAAAGGCAGGTTTATTTGTACAGCAGTTAGATACCCCCCAAGATCTTGCCTGCATGGCTACCATGCCGAGTTTCGACAGGAGCGCTTCTCTCACCCTAGTTCTCAGTCTACGTCAAGACAGCGGTCCTAATTTGCTTTGAATCGACTTTGGAAGGTTCGCAGTGAGGACAAAGCATTCACATATCACAATCTAAGTTTGCTTCTTAGTCTAGGGAAACACTGCTATAACTTTCTATTCTTTCTATTTGCTTTCCCCCCATTAACATTATTCATTGAAGATGGAATTTTCTAGTAGGAACAGAAGTGGAAGGGAAAGATGTATTTAGCTTATCACAGTCACAGAGTCATCTCTGAAGGTCTTGGGTTGATACATGTTAGGTGCCAAAATGTGGCCTTCATTAAAATATTGTTCATACTCTCCTGGACACACAGAGCAAAAATAAATAAATGAATAGGTAGATAGATAGATAGATAGATAGATAGATAGATAGATAGATAGATAGATAGATAAAGAGAAATGAGAGCAGACAGATTTTTACAATTGCATACTATGATGGAAAAGACTTTGGGCTCATCATTCAGAGGAGCCGTTTGTGCCAGGGTAACTGTCTGTAGAGGGAAAAAATAAATCATATTTTCAAAAACCCCACTGCTCCAAAAGCTGGTCCAAGGCCACTGTCTTGAGTGCCAAGTATTCTGTCTGGCAAGAGCAAGTCATGGAAAAGCACAAAAGCAATTTACCCAATTGGCCTGGGCAGAAAGTTTATTCTTCAGTTATTTTTTGTGAGTCTTCCCTCAGAGTGTGGTTCAGACAGCTCAGCACGGGGACCAGTGACTGCCCAGGGATCAAATAGATGAATACACAAATTTTTGTAGCAGCTTGATCTCACTTTTTCTTTATTGGTCCAGTTTAGGATTCTGCCTTCCTAGCAGGTTGACCCCATTTAAAATAGTGTTTTTCAAAGAGGAAATTCCTGATGTGATCAATCGTAGAACAAGGAAGGTATAGAGTAATTTACCATTACAAAATATCAAGGACCTTAGGAACTATATACTCCAACAGCCTCACTTTCTAAACGGGCTTCTGGGATGAATGCAATTAATTGGTGACTTCCTCATCGCTATCATTTTCTATTCTATTAGCCAAAGCTTCGTTTAAAATCAAATCTACCTTCCCTTCAGTTGCCTTGGAAACCAACCAATGCCATGTTTCTTTTGCTGTGTTGGTTAGATCTATTTCTCCGGGAGATTGCCATTTAGAGGATTACTAAAATGATAAGGCCCCAAAGAAGGGATTTTTCCAACAGCAAATCATTTTATGTGCCTTTCAGAGAGTTTTCTAGAAATTTGCCTAAAGCAGCTCAGTAAATGTAATGTCATTTCAGGACTAGGACACCGAGCTCTGATAGTGATTCTAACCAGCATAGTTTGAGAGCAATCACCAGCTGGTTATTTGCAGTATGTGGTATGCATGTTCTGTACTCTAGATGCATGAATCACTTGTTTAAAATTAAAAATAGTGTTTCCCAAGCAGTTATTTGATCAAGAATGGGCATAAGTCGTGGGTGCCATTGTGGCCATTTGCATTCCTGTCTTGGAACCATGCCTGTCTTTCTGTGACAGCATATACACATACCAATCAGTTTTTCTCTCCAAAACATAAACCCCAAAGTTAATGGCTACAGATTCTTCTAGGAGTTTCTTAACATTAAGTCAAGTCTTTCCAAGGTGGGGGTGAAGTGTGTGTTTCTTGGTGTACGATTTAGGGGGCAAATCAGATGCCAAGAGAAAAGAACATTGCAGAATTAGTCAGAAGCAATTCTACATCAAATTGTACGGGCATCTCGCTTTGTTTACTATTTGTGAGTGATTTAACTGAGAGATGACAAAGTTTCAGACATGTCTCTAACTTTAGTGATGGGGAAGGCGTGTGTAAACGCTGATGTCATAAACAGAGGATAGAGAAGAGAGAGTCAAAATAGATATTTGCCTTTTGTTTGCTCTTGGTGTTTTGGCATGCTCTGACCACTTAGTTATTTTCTTATTCAAATTCATTTACTTGTTTAGATGGATGTGTTTTAGTATGAAATTAGGGGGAAGGAGGGAAAATGATGATATATATAGTTTGGGTCAGGGGAGGGCTGCATTATTATCTTGGATAAATATTTCCTAGATCTCTGTTTGAGAGATTTGACTTCAATTTATTCCTACAATCCTGTATCTGTTCAGTGACTATTTTTGAATCAGAAAGTTAGACTTTATATTTGTTCTTCTAAATATCACTACTACATTCTGGTGGGATTATTTGGATTATTTTGATTCTGTGATGTCTTCTGTTGGCCATGCCTTCCAACGTCGTGTCACACAAAGTTGTGGGACGATATTTGTGTGTACATGATTTTATCCAAGTCACAGAAACAGGTCTTTTTACAGAACGACCCCAGGAACGTTGTGCTGCTGCAGACACTAAACACTTCCCTTCAGTGAGGGGTCAAGAAACCAATCACGTCTTCTAGCAGAGTTATTCAGGACTCGTAAATCTATAAAGTGCTGTCATTTGGACCAAGGGACTACAGGGAGACTATATTGAATGTGTTTTGCTTAAATCAGTACCTTGTACTTTCACATTTCTGGTCTATCCAACTTCAGGGCCAGTAGTGGTAAGTGTACTTCACACAGATGTTGCATGATTGTGTAGCTTTTTCCTTATATAATGTTTGAAATGATTGCTGCTTTCAATATTTATCTTGGTCTGGTAGATTAACACTGAGGATAATCAGGTTTATGGTATTTAAAAAATGGGAAGAGATACTTCACTGTAAGCTTGATCCAACTATAATCTAGTAATGTTTTATTTTATGTTAACTAAAATTAGCTGTGATCAACACTGTCAATTGAGGGCTTACTACTTGTCAGTCAGTGATTACCTAAATTTATGATTTCAGCTACTTCTCCCAGCCATGGTAGGATTTTAGTGCCATGGTTAGTCCCATCACATGGTTGAAGAAACACACTTGGAGGAGCATGGTAGCTTTCTCAAGATTTTTGGGTAGCTCAGATGGGCACCTCTTCAGAAACTGACCACTTCCCTGGATAGTATAATGATACCTGTTAAGAGTCCACAGAACTAACAAACGCATACATTTATTTTTTCAAAACCTCTGAACTTAAGAAATGTGAAAATGCTCCCAGAGTCCAAAGTCTTATACACATAAGATGACTTCACACATGAGCAGATTACGGGACCAAACCTACTCCCCTACTGTATGTTTTAAAAAACAGTGGACTGACGACTGGGGTAACAACATAATTGAGCTAGACATTTTCTAAGTGAAAGAAGGAAAGATCAGATTTTTCTGTAGACATTTCTTTCTGGTAGCATTGCCTGTGGCAAACATCTTCCAATTGTTGCTGATACGTGGAGTAGTTTGCTAAATCGGACACTCTTTTGAGAGCTTGTTCTTGATTTGATCTAAATTTAGATTTCATATCCATCTCAGCAGATTTGAAACCTCAATACTTGACAGATTACTGCTCCTGCTCTTAAATACACTGCACAATCTTTTTTCTGACAGGTGAGCCATCGTGGAGATTTTCTCAAATTATACCCTCTCCTTCTTGTTGAGGAGGGGAGTTGGTAAGACAGCCTGGGCCAAGTATTCAGGGATCATCTTCAAAGTTTTATTTGAAGCTATATCCTAGGGCTCGAGGCCTGTAAATATATTCACATTTAAGTACAAAAATAATTTCCAAAGCTCCAAATTATATATATTGTATATGCATACAATATACATTTTCAATGACCCACTTCACTACATCTCCCCTTTAAGGGAATGAACAAGGCCTTACTGGTGTGCTTCACTTCTAGTCAGAACCTGTGAAATTGCTACATGCA
Source organism: Macrotus californicus (assembly GCA_007922815.1). Classification (NCBI taxonomy): domain Eukaryota; kingdom Metazoa; phylum Chordata; class Mammalia; order Chiroptera; family Phyllostomidae; genus Macrotus; species Macrotus californicus. The sequence goes on from VMDR010002611.1 coordinate 56,081, forward strand.
CAGAGAAGATAACAGATCAACATCTGCCTTCCCGAGGCCACATTTACTTTAAGTTAAAAAAAATATAGGGCATTTTACTCTTTACAGATTTTCTTGTAAAGGGAGAATTTAAAGAATTGAGTGTTCTCAATCACTGTGAAGCAAATAGGAAACAATGTTGAGAAATTGCAGATATCTGAGGCATGAAGCAATACCCCAGGAAAATCAGTAAATAATTTCACAAGGAAAGAGATCTTTGGGAATTGAAGTGTATTAGACAATGCATCAAAGGGCATACAAGAAAAAAAAAAAAAAGAAAGCCAGGTAGTTTACAATGAGATTTAGAGAGATAAAGTCCTGAATGCCCCACTTCAGGAGATTAAAAAACAAGGAGGCGACATGGGGCTCTGCATTCAAAGTACTCAGAGAGAACAAACAGAGCAGCATAAAGCACGAAGCAAAACATCTCGGTGCTACGGCCTCATTTCCATCTGCTCACATTGCTCCCACCTGCTCCAGCTTATCAGAGTCACTCAAGTGTCCTGTGAAGGACACCCTTGTGTCTTTGACTTGGCCCGTGCAGAGCCATGTGATATGTTGGAGAAACTTCAGGCTATCCTCAGCTTCCTTGTGCAATTTTAGAGCTACCCTGGTATCATTTAAGTAGACTTCCTTTCCATAAAATTTTCTCCTTAGATATATATCTTTGTTCATTGTTTTTAAAAAATAGAATTGACTTTAGCAATTCTTCATGTCTGGGGTTTTCGCACACCCAGAATTTGCTCTGGTAAAGATAAGCTGGCAAGTCTGGGAGAAGAGCCCTCCATACCTACAGAATATCGTACACTGTTGCCTTCCTCCTGGTGGGATCAAAGAAATGAGAACAATTCAATCAACTCCTTCAAAAAGAGGACAGTTTGTTATTCAGAGACAGCAGGGAATAAGTCAAAGTTTCTGATCAGGAATCAAAGGTCAGACTTCCCTTCACCACCTTGCTTCAAATCGGGTGACCTGTATCAAGCTACCCCACTTCTCTTGGCTTTCAGTTCTTCAACCAAAAAAAGAAAAAGAGTGGATCAGTGCTTTTCAACCATAGCTTCCCCTCCGACTCATATCTAATTGTAGATACAGCCTAAACATGCAATATGTACATAGATACATACAGATACATAGATATATCAGTGGTCAGGTTCTCCTCCAAGATTTCAGATTTGATGGCACACCACTGAGGTCCCAATATTAGAAGAATTGGTATTTGTTAAAAGCCATCCAAGTACGCTTAGGAGAAGCTAAGGCTGGAAACCACCGCAGTTAATGACATTTAAGTGATCTCTGTTCCCCAGGTATAAAAAGTTTATTTAATGTAATCTTAGGGAATTTTTTTAAAAAGATGTTATTTATTTATTTTTAGAGAGAGGAAGGGAGGGAGAAAGAGAGGGAGAGAAACAGCAATGTGTGGTTGCCTCTCATGCACCCTGTATTGAGGACCTGGCCTGCAACCCAGGCATGTGCCCTGACTGGGAATCGAACCAACGACACCTTGGTTCACAGGCCGGCACTCAATCCACTGAGCCTCACCAGCCAGGGCTAATCTTAGGGAATTTTTATGTACATGACAATGAGACAGGAAGGAGGAGGAGAAAGAAAGGAGGAGGGTAAGTATAAATCATTACAGCTTACCTTCAGAGCCTTATGATCTGGTGAGGAACACCCAGCAATACCACTACCACAATAGTACAGGTGGTCATGCTGGCTAATCAAAGTAGTTTATGGCCAAATCCTCACCAAAAAAAAGGGAAACAAGCTATCCACAAGAGTTCATGAAGGAGATGGGAATTAGCATAACAGGAATTAGGATGTGACAGAGATTGATAGGTGAGCCTGGGCGGTCAGGCAGCATGTGATTAACTGGTGCGAGAGGAGAGCGCCGTAAACACACTGGACTCTTTCTTGTCCAGGTGTGTCATGGATTGTCATGCCTCCCAGCCTTTGCACATGCCACTCTCTCTGTTCCCATCCCTTCTTCATCATCTCCTCTTAGGTGTGATCTCTTTTTTGTGTCTTTTTCTACCTTGTATAAAGATCTGAATACCTCTCACTTGTATTGCCCGAGAGGCTTAGTCATGTTACTTTTACAGCACTTACTATATTTCATTATAGTGATTTGTTTTCATGTCAGCCTCCCTCTGGAGCTTTGTTAGCGCTCTGAGTTTCTCTTTTATTGTCAAAATGTAACGCAGAAAATATTATTGAATAAAAGGTAAGTATGGGCAGGAGAATGATACGAATAAAGGTTTTTACTTGGGAATAATTAGGGAATACATATGGACACAGAAATGAGGCTGGAATACAAAATGTTGGTGTTCTGAGGAGTGTCATATTTGGAGACAATAAATAAATGAAGTAAATTGAAACCATTGCCGTCAGAGTTCTCTGAGCTAGAAAATGACAGTGTTGGAGGCTTGCTTAGCAAGGGGAGAAAGCAAAAGCAAGGAATGTTCAAGAAGAATCAATAGGAATTGGTGACTAAATAGGAATAGATGGAGAGTCCCCTCCAATTTTTGAATCGGAGGAAATTGTGGTCTTATTAACTGAGATAAAAAGAAAGTTAAGAGAGAGAGCAATACATTGAGGTAAGTTGAGTGTGTGATTATTTGTAAGATAAAAACCAATATGTTTATTGGAGCGCATAGAGACAGGGCAGACTATCCACAGGAAGACATTTTTATGATCACTTGAGGGGTGAAAATAGACAGTGAGTTTTGCAAAAGAACATGAGGCTGGATTTGGGGATTTGAGAGCTGCTAACACAGGAGTGATGACGAAAGATATAGAATCCCAACTGAAAGAAAGAACCTAGACAAAGACGAGCAGAGGGCTAAGCAGCCTCTGGCAATGACCAAAGCGAGAGCTTTGAGAAAAAGGAAGCTCACCAAATGAGACAGAAACAGAGAAGTGAACAATGAAAAAGAGAAACATAAAGATGTCCTATAAGAAGATGAAAGAAAGAGAGTTTCAAAAGGGAAGAGGTGGTAAACTCCGTCTATTTTCTCAGATAGTCAGGGTAAATAAGTTCTGAGAGCACATGGTCAGTGGGGTTAGCAAGAAGAAAGCTCCAGAAACCCCCTGACAAAGCCAAAGTTTCTGTAGAGATAGAGGAAGCTCAGAGTGGGAGGCTGTTGTGGACATCAGCTGAGTCATGGAATAGGGGAGGAGCCTGAGAGAGATGGCTGACTGAGAAGTGAAATACTTTTCAAAGGAAAGGGACTGAATTTATCTAAAAGTAACTAACCAAGTAAACATTTTATTCCATCCATCTATACCTGTCCATTACATGGTAACACCATGGAGTCTTAATTACTGAATTTCACAGGAAGCCTTCAAGTTTGTATTGCGGGGTCCTCAGCTTCATTTTTCTTCTTAAAAATTGTTTCTATCATTCTAAGTCTTTTGTTATGCTATGTTAATTTTTGGCATGACTGCACTCTCCCAGCTAAGGGACGGGGTGGGAGAAGCCATTTGGGATCCTCCAGCCCAGACAGACTCCAGCTAGCCATGCCAGCTGACGACGCAGGAATAAGAGATAAGCTTTCCGGGCTGAGCCCTGGCAAAGGAGCCCACGGGTCCATGATCAAACTAAATGGTGGTTGTTTTGGGGTTGGCTGTTAGGCAGCAAAGTTAACTAATATGACCTAGAGTTTTCTGAGTAAAGAACCAGAGGTTTGTTGAAAGTTAGAGAAGATGAGTGACTTCTAAGAAACAGAAGAGAGTTGAAAATATTTATTAGTAACTGTGGGGAATTTGCTAGAGAAATTCAATCAGAGATAAAGCCGCCACTCAGCACTATTGAAAGCTCATAGAAGATGGACAACATTCATTTGTAAAGGACAGGTCAATTGTGGGCTACAGTTATAGTAAAACAATTGTGGATAACAGTTAAGTTTAAGAACATCTTGAAACCAAATGCATTGCCCCTGGTTTCAACAAGCAGAAAGTGGCATTGATGTTCTTATCTTCTCTTTGTTATATGATCAGGGAGGTAGGTCCCTTCACAATTCCTGACAACAGCCCACTGATCTTTAGGTAACTGATTACTGGTATGGGCGTTTTTCTTTTTTTGGATGAGACCCTATGCCCTGACCACTGCTGTCAGTCAGCCCTGGTTCTCACAGTCACGGGGCTGGGTCAGTTCATTCAACCTGCCAGTTTTAAAGCTAACTGACTCTTTGTGTATTTAGAGCATCAGGCAAGATGTGAGTGGAGACAATTAGAACTGAATCCCCTGTCAGAAATGCAGCAGCACTGAAGGATGGAGAGGAAAAGACAAGCCAGTGGCCTTTACCCCCAGACAGCAGCTGTCACTCCTGGACACCTGGCAGCCCAGCTGTGCCTTGGCTCTGATTCATCTTCTGCACCCCCAGCTCAGGCTGGGACTTTTTGGCGGCTGAGAATCACAAATGCCTGTACTCAGTGTATCAGTCTTATTATGAAGCAGCCCCAGAAACACGGAAGGAAGAGAAGGAAGAATGATGTTCTGTGGGAAGTGTTCTGTGGGGCCTCGTGAGACGTGTTATGCAGACAGAAGGTGAGGTGGCTGTGATGTTCGATATCACTCAGGAGTTATTTCACGTTTACAACGCCATGATCAGAGCTCATTTATTCTACCTGAAATGATGTGACAGGAACAGAGCCTTGAAATGGAAAAACCCCTACCTGGGTCTTTTTTATGATTTCAGCAAAGATGCAAACATCTTCGTGTTTCACAGGAGAATAGAAATGGTTAGACTTACATCCAAAGAGGCTCTGCGGTCTTTCAAGGTGCGGAGCCTCACAGGCAAGTTTCTGCTTTTAGAGGCTAAACCTTTAAACCTAAAAGCTGCCACTCGGAGGTCATTTGCTTTTTATGTCACTGAAAGCATGGGTGAATCTTTAAAAGTAATAAAATTCAAATAGCACCCACTGGGGAGGAGGAAAGGGCCTTCTGGGTAGCTTGATTCGCTCAACTTCAGTCATGTTAAGTTTAAAGAGAGAGCTAGAGAGGGAAGCCAGACTAGACGGACGATGGACAGAGACAGCATGGCTGATGAGAGAGGGATGACCTTCAAGAGTCACCCCCTTAGATATGGCTTCTTGAGACCTGAACAGCAGACCAGTGGAAAGGAAAGTCCTGAGGGGGTGTTCCCATAATCAGCCTCTCCCAGCAATCAGTTTCCCCTTCTCCTAGTCCCTTTCGTATGCAAAAACAGCAGAGCCTTAGGCAAGACTAAGGCCAATCACACTGTGCTTTCTTGAATAAATTATGTGGAAGAAGGTGGAAAAAAGTGAAGTCTGATGTTTCATAATTCTTGAAAACCCGAAGCGGTCTGAGATTACAGTTCATACATGTTCAGGTTGATTTTCCGTCATTTATTAGCTATGTGCTATGACATTTAGACATGTAAAATAACTTCCCAGGACAGGAAAAACAATAAAATAAAGCCAAAAAACAATTCTGCTTAGGTAGCTGAGTACCTACCTGGATGTGAACAGCTACCCAGGAGCTGAAGCTCCATGCTCAGCAAGGAAGCTGTGGGTCCCGGGGCTCAGGGTCACACGCCAGCTTAAACCCGCACAGCTGGGCTCCCCTCCAAGGCCTTTGGTTCCAGGGCTATTCTCTTTACGTGACATTTTGCTATCAGAGGATGGTTCTGGGAGAGAGTCAGAATATTATTTTGAGACTTGGGATTAGTACCTAAAACAGCAAGAAGGGTGCTGGAAACATTTGATTTAACTCAATTGACTAAAGGAATCTCAGCTCAAATAACTGAGCTACCAGGGGTTGTGAGCTCTTTCTACCCTCACCTCGATGTAACATGAATACGAACATATTCCCAGCTCTTTCTCCCTCAAGGTTCTTTCCTTCCAGAGGCAGAACTTCTGACTTTCAGAGAATTGGCGAACACATAACAATATTGGACCTCAAACATCTGTCTCTTCTCCTCTAAGTTCTTCTGCAGGAGTAACCTCTTCTCTTTTCCTTCCATAGAGTTTCTACCTTCCAGGAGACTAACTGTGCCACAGAAACACAGAATATACACAGGAAATATATTTGATCTGAATATAGAATAAATTAGTCAATGTAAACTCAAGTCAGCTAGAAAAAGTATCATTAATATATTTGGAGTATATGATGGGTATCTGGTCTCACACTGTGAGTTTTACTTTATGGATGTGATTTTCTTTAACTTTGAAACGTGCTCAGTAGTACACTTATTTATTATCAGCCCCATTTTAAAGCAGAGAAAAGGAAGACCAGTAGATAAAGACCACAATTTTCTAGCACCAAATTCTTAACTTCTGCAGTACACTGAATGTAACTAACACAGGTGGTCAGATTTTTGTCTTTGCCAGAATATTTTGTTTTTTAAATTTTGGCATCACTACCTTCTGTAAAGGCAAAAATGACCCCCAAAATAACACCTGCTTAAGTCTCTTTCCTTCTCCACAGCAGACAACACTCCGATCAAGTAGGAAGGACCCACTGTTCGGCTTGTGTCCAGCCAGGGCCCAGGAATTTATTTTGGAGTTTGAAGTTGCAGGGGCAAGCCCTGATTTTTTTTAGAAGGATTGACTTCATGGCTCAAATTCACTAGTTATTTGTCTGATCTTCTCTTCGAAGAAAGGCCCTGATTCACCTGCTGCAGGTTCAACCAAGTTTTAAAACGGAGACCGTAATCCTGTGATCAGAGATCTTTTAATCAGTGTGCATCCCCAAAAGCTCCTCTAACTCCAGAGTCATGTTTGTATTATAAACAGAACATGTGCCTGTCTCACAGGGCGTAAAAATGCCAACAGAAACTGCTTCCTTAGTGTTATCAACCTGTTTTTTCCAGGGTGCTGACTACGCTGCAGAGGCAAGACCAGCAGTGTGGGCTGGCAAGCCTACCTTCTGTGGCTTTTTTGTTAAGTGGTACATCAGGAGATTGACTCAGCCTGAGATTTGCATTTGTTTTTGAACCAATGCCCAGAGGTCCTAGGAGCAAAAGCATATTTGACACCTATTTATCTTTGTCAGGGGGTTGTCATGGGAGCCAAGGTGATATTGACATCCGGGAGGTCCTTTGAGGAGAGGTGGTGGGGAACTGGATATACGTGCCCGGTTCTATTTTCATGTGTGACTACTGTTGGCCAAAAGGTTAAGTTTCTCCCACCTCTCTGTCAGCACTTGCCTACATTTTTTCTTCTGTGGTACATTTGGTAAGAGCAAAGGGGTTGAGGCATGACAGGTGGTGGTGACGAAAACAAATATGACAGAGATGTGCGCTTATGTGCCCACCGGCTCTGGTCGAAAGTATTTTCCTCTTGTCCTTTTACATTTTTTATGTCAGTGGGTGGTGGTCTAGAAGGAGATGGCTGAGTCTTTTGAAAGAATAGATTATATTATATTGTCATATGTGAGAAAGCAGATAGAGCGAGGTAATGGGCACCAAAGAAGTATAATGGAATCCAAAGGAAAAGTACTCACGCTAGCCTGAGCAATTATTAGGGCAAAAGCTAGAAGGACAGGGAAGCAGCGGTTCATTGACCTTTGCACTTAGACTCCGAGTCTTTGAAAGTTGAAAACTCCGATATGGCTTCATCTGTAACTTCAGCACACTGCCGGGGAAAAGTGAGAAATGTATTTAAAAAGTTTTAAATCTTGCCCTGGCTGGTATGGCTCAGCGGATTGAGCACGGGCCTGCGAACCAAAGGGTCGCTGGTTCGGTTCCCAGTCAGAGCACATGCCTGGATTGCCGGCCAGGTCCCCGCAAACACACACTGATGTTTCTCTCCCTCTCTTTCTCCCTCCCTTCTCCTCTCTAAAATAAATACATAAAATATTTTTTAAAAAGCTTTAAATCTCAAGCTCCAAATTTGTACATGAGCTTTCCAATGTCATTTTCTAAGCTTAAAAAGAAATCCATATCCCATTTTCTGAAAGCAAATACCCAAGATAAAATCATTACAAAGGCAAAGATTTGTTCCGAAGCACTCTTGGCTTCAGTGCATGTGCGCAAACGCAGTAACTGTCTCTCTTTCCTCTCAGGTTGTCTTTCCTGCTTCTAGAGTTTGAGTTCTTAATATGTGCCATGTACTGTGCTAAACACATTAGCTGTCTCAGTCATCCTCTGGGGCACACAATGTCTGTATCCCCATTTTACAGATGGAGCAAGCAAGGCACAGAGCGATGGCAGAGATAAACATTCAGATCTGCTTCCTGAGCGCACGCTTTAACTCCCGTCCCATTGTCCTTCCCAGCCAGCAAGACTAAATAATAGCGGTCATACCTACTCCGTGAGTTGCATTTATTTTCACTCATAGGCACATTAAGAAAATGTGAAAAAAATGCTCGCCTTCTATTTACTTGTGGGAAAGTAGATGATTATTCCTCATCTCCCAGTGAGGACACTATTTTACGATAAGACACTCCCTGTGCCTGTGGTTAGGTGGATAGCTACACAGATGCATTGATATACAGCTATTTGAAAGGATGCAAAAGAAATTGTAATTGCTTCCAAAGGGGAAGAAATTGAGTAAGATGATGAGGGTAAGAGGGCTAATGTGTGGAAATGTCTTATATATATCGTACTTATTAGGTCCTTGTCTTACCTAGTCAAAGACAGTTTTAAAACCCAATTCTAGCCAAACAACACAGCAACTTATTCTCCTGGAAGAAGGTTGGTTTTCAAGTCGGTAAACAATTACATGTGACACCTTTTATGTGTCATCTGTAAAACATTATTAGCTACATTCTTTCTCTTTTTTTGCAGATGAATTGTCACTGAAAATTAACTGCGATGATCAGTTAAATACATTTTAATTCTTCTAGCTTGTGTCAGACTTTTCTGCCTTTCAATAAAAATAGATGGCTTTGTTTTGGTGCACTGACATTTGTGATTCTGCACACCAATCCCTGCTGTATGAAATCTCACGCAAAAGTTCGAACGTTTAACTTACAACGTCCAGCTTTATATTCTGGACTTCAACAAAGTCCTACCCGACAGGCTGCCTGTCATAGGACAGAAGGTCATGACTTTGTTTCTTTGAAGGCATTAGCTGACATCAATGTGCTACACTTCTCAGCATCAATATTCACTCGTCCATTCTTCCATTCATTCTTTGACTTGAGCACAGTGTTAACGAAGTCCTTCTGCGATGTCCAGTTTCCTTTAGGTCCTGACAATACATGGAGAGCGATGGGGGCAAAGGATGGCATGTCAGCACAATGACACAAAAGCAGTTCTATTAACCTCTGACATTCTGGGAGTCCCAGCTGCTCCTCACCACAGATGAAGCTAACGGTTGGCCTGGCAGCCTCTCTACTTGAGCGAGTGCCAGGCATTCTTTCTCACTCAGATGCAACTTAGTTGAGGTTTATATTTGATCACTGAGTCATGCTTTCCCCCCCTCCCCCCAGCTGGAGTTTTTGGCTATAAGATGTAAACAATTTCTGGATGAATCATGCTAGGGTCATCATAGACACCTCACCTGACCAAATAATGAACTGGATCTGTTTTTCAGTTTCATTGTAAAAGAGTTGATCATGCGTTCCTTAGCAGGCAAAACCTGTTGTGTCTGTAGCTGCCTAATAAAATATACATTAATAAAATATTCTCCAGGCAGGAATAACAAATCGCGTGTCTGATTGTCATGGCGGGGGGGCGAAGCTATGTAAAATGGCTCAGATCCTGGTCTCTAGGGTTCAACTGCCTGGATTCCAGCGGTTGATTTGCTCCTAGTTAGGCAAGTGAATGAAATCTCTCTAAGCCTCAATGAACTCATTTAAAATGAGAGTTTGTCATAAAGATTACCGTCAGTAAAGCTCTTAGTACAGTGCATGGTGTTTGGTAATCACTCAATGAATGTTAATGTTCACTGTAGTGGTTGGTGATCTTATAGGAGGGCAGCAAGATGCCATGAGGTCAGTCAGCATAGGATGGGATCATGGAGAAACTCCAAAAGCTGCTCTGGACCGGTGGGTTAATAAAATAAGAATTTCTTCTGACACCTTAAATTTCTCCCCCGCTGGCAAAGTCCTCAAATGCAAATTCTTAATCCAGACTCAATTCCAACCCTTTCCCTACAGAGCCTTCTGGGTTAATCCAACTCAATACTCACTCACCTCTGTGACCTTCCCTAGGGAAGAAACGCTATCTCTTTAAACCAGGTTCAAATCCCTTCATCCTTCAAAGCCAGCTCAAATTACATGTCAGTGAAGCTCTTCCTAAAAATTATATCCTTCCTCTCCCCTTTCCTAAATGCCAATAGAATAATTATTTTCGCCACCCATTTGGGTGGTGTATTTGTATTTTAGGCTGCCATGACCAATGACCACAAACTTGGCTTGAAACAACATAAATTTATTCTCTTACAAAAAAACCTTTATTACCTTACAGTTTTGTGGATCAGCAGTCTGAAATGAGCCTGATGTGACTAAGACCAATCTGCCAGCTGGGCTTTGTCCCTTTTTATAGGAACCTTTTTCTTGCTCACTCAGGTGTCAGTCGAGTTCATTTCCATGCAGTTGCAAGACTGAGGTCCTTGTTTCCTTCCAGGTTACTGTCTGGAGGCTCTCAGTTCTCAGGGAGCTCTCTTGGGTCCTTGCCCGTGGCCTCTCCATCTCAGAACACCGATGGGAGCTCCAATCCTTTTCACGCTGTCAGCTTTAGACTTGCCACTCTGCCTTTCTCTGCCAATTTTAAGAAATCTGTGAGTACACTGGGCCCACCAGGGTAATCCAGAATAATCTCCCCATCTCAAGACCTGTCACCTAAGTCACACTTGGGAAATCCCTTTTTGCCATGTTAGGTTGTGGACATTTTTAGGAGTCATTTTTGTGCCTAGCCAGGTGGTTTGTTAAAGTCCATTTAGAATTTCAATTACACATGGTCATGTCTGAATCACATGTAATTTGTCAATTGTGTCAGCATCTTGCCTTCCTGTCCAGATTCTGAAGGGTAGGAAGGGACACAGGATCCACCCCACCTGATCCTACCTGATCCACCCCAGAGTTGCTGAGATCAGACAGATGATTGAGAAACACTCGGGCACATTGCTGAGTCATCGGTTCTAGAGAACCTTCAGGTCCTTAGTTGTATATCTTAAATAATCAAATTTGTAAAGGGTTTGGTTTTTATTAGAAGACTCATCTAAGTTCCTTCTGATACAGACTCTTCCTTCGGCAAATGCCATAAGCTTGATTGTGCTTGGATTCATTTAAGTAACAGGTGTTATAATCTTGAAGCTGAACATCAAGGTTGAATTGACTTGCTTAGAAGGAATGCTAGGCAAAGCAGCATTTATTAAAAACATGCACAGCAGCAATGGCAAAGGAGGTAACGTATTCTCTGCATAACAGACATCTGCTCTCCAGGAAACTATGTTTACATGTTCTTCCTGTTTGCATAATGACTTTGTGAATGGGGCAATTACTTGATCTCACCTTGAGTAATCATTTAAAATATTAGAAACTCCCTTCTTGTCTTTTTGCCTCTGACACTCCCTCATAATGCTCCCTACTTCTATCCTGTGTCGCTAGATATGGAAAATCAAGAAATTTTTAAAAAGCCACTTCTAAGCTTTTGCACGAGTTGTTTCCCTTTTCTAAAATTTTATTTCTTCTCCCTCTTTCTCACCAGGAAAATGTTTAGTCATCTGTTGACACTCCACTCATATTCATTTACAAGAAAGCTTTCCTTGATCTCCTTTTATCTACATAAATTGTGGAGCATGTCAGAGTTATTTTGCATCCCTAGAAACTAGTGCTGCACTCAATACCATAAATACAAAATATGATAGGCCACTAAAAGCTACCATTGAACAAGTAAATTCACAGGATCATATCTCTGAATTTTAGCTGTAGAATAGAATCCAAATCAATTGTTGCTTCCTTTCTTCCAGTTTGATCAATATAATTTGTTGTTGTTTGCTTGATTGATATCTATGATTCTTTAGGTTATGAAACCTGAACCATGACTTTGAGTTTAGAGAAAAACACTTGTAGCACAGATGAATATTAGTATACCCAAGGGAACAACAACGTGAGACTATTAGCTCAAAGCTGATAAGGAATTCTAATGTTCAGCTGACCTTACCTATGACACTAAGTGTCCTTAACACGTTGAATCCAATTTTCTATATAATGTGGAAATGACCTAAGTCATTAGAAAATAGACTCAATCACTCTGTGACCAGTGGCAGACCATGTTATACCGTGATTTTATCTTTGATTTTAGTTTAATTTTCTAAATGGCTTTGATCTAGTACTCAAATGTCATTTTGCATATTCCCAGTGAAAAATAAATTTTTTTTGCACTGTTTGCCTTTTTTGGTAAGATGTTAAATTTCCTTATTAAGTATCAGTACACTTTACAGAAACTCTAGAAGGTGGAATGGGGTTAAGGATCACCCTATGAAAATATACTTATATATTTATTTATATATTTGTCTCTGTATTACATTCTGTCCTGAGGCAAATCCTCAATATAATAAAATCATTTAGGAAAAAAACAACTACCACTAGCCTGAACTTGGCAACTAATCACAGATCCCAATATTGTATTCTCCCAGAAACCAAAAAAAGAAAAATGATCTCAGAAAGGCCTGTTGTTTTGGCAAGTGGTGAAATGCAATTGCATTTGTACATATTGAGTAGCAGTTGGTGTTTTATAAATGGTTAATGCTGGTGTGATTCCAAGAGGCATTAGAAATATTAGAGCTGGTAGCACATTGCAGCTCAGCAATTCTGCACATAATCAGGAGCTGGGTAGCATCCACAGAGAGGATTTATTACACCACCAGGCACTTGAGAATATGTTTTTGGAAGCAAAATGAGATGATGATGAGGGAAATTATGTAATGAATGGCGCCAAAATGGGTCTAAAGGAAAATTATTCCTCGGGAAAAATAAACTCATCGGGGCATGGAGGACATTTTTAACAGTCCGCCAACCTGGGGAAAGAAGACCCTGTTCGAATTTTAAGGAAAACAAAGGGTGTTCACAAAGGCCATAGACACACAAGGGCTGAGTTGATATTTGGTCATGCTTTTCTTTGTATCCCTCACTTTGGAATTTGGTTATCCACACTCACGTGTGTCTGTGAATATATTTACGTATGCATACATACATACAGTTAGATAGTTTCAAATTAATGAATCTTTTTAAAGAGGACCCATCTCTTTTGTTCTTTTGGCTTCCTGTTGAAATGTTCCTTCTTCAATCCCCCAAAACGGAAATGCACTGAACCGCACACCTTGTCCCGTTATTCCCTGCACTGGCTTCATGACTTTACTGTCAAGGACACCAATATCTAGATGGCTTTACTCTGTCTTCTCTGAGACCCCTGCTCTCTCCACTGTTCTATTCTCTTTGTTTTCCAACCGCCCCTTTGTCTTCTTCACAATAGATTCCCACCATCTTCTTCCTTCCTCACAGAGACTTCTATGCTGGGTTTCCTCTGTTTTACCTCTTTCTCCCAGGTACCCAGGCTCCAAATCCCCAAGTCTTCTTCGTCTCTTTCTTTCTGTCCCTTATGATTGCTGCCTAGCATCCAGAATCTGCTTAGGGCTCTTATATTGACCCTTACATGGGTCCAAACTCTTCCACTGCTATGCCCATAGCCTGTCACTTCCCAACTACTGCAGTAGTGTGATTACCGGTCTCCCTGGCTTCACTTTTTCCCCCTCTTCTACTTTATTTTAAGTATTACCACCAAAAAATAAGCAATCACATGCGACATGACCCCCATGTTAAGAAAACAGTGTTTTTACTTTGCTGGCAGGAAAAATCCAAATAACTTTGCCTGTCATTGATCAAATGCACATATTGAACTCTATCCTTATTTGATATTTTGGGGGAAAGACTACAAAATTACTCTGTACTTTTCACTCATGCAATTCATATTTTCTGGAATGTTCTTCCCCACACATCTTTATTTATCAGATTCTTACCCTTTTCCATAAAATGCAATTCAAGTTTGATTATGTTTGATGAATTAATTTCATTTGGTTGGAGTTGAAAATATTTTTGAGAGTCTAACTGTCATTATTAATCACATCCTTTACGTAGGAAACTTTGTCAGGCCATGGAAGCAAACTGTGGGGGAAATAGGGTGGTGGTTGTTTTGTGTCTTGATCTGGGTGGTGAGTAACTTGTATGGCATTTCCTGAATGGTGGGTGGCAGATGACCGATAGTGGGTGGCTTTGAGACCAATTCCTAGAGGCTCCGATTCCCAGTCGACATCTCCATCCTCTAGTGTGAGTGGAGGCCACGTGACACACTCACTAAGCGCAGACATAGCCATCAGGCAGCCTGGGATTCAAACCTGGCCTTGCCACTTATGACAAATGGGAAATTGGACATGCCACTTCCTCTCTCTGCTCTGTTTTCTAATCTGTGAAGTGGGCCCAATGGGGTGGTTGTGAGATGAAACAAGGTAACACAGGTAAAGTATTTAGCTCAACACCTGCAATGACGAAAGACTTGAATGATGCAAGCAGCTATTACTGTGACAATTTGGTCCAGGACCAAATTGACCTCCCCAAATACCAGTGGCCTAAAGAAGGAGTTCCTTTTAATTTCATGACTAAGATGATGTCTGTGCCTTAATTAGGAAACACGGTGCTTTCCTGTCCCATTCTAGATGAGATGGTTTAAATATACCCTCGCAATCCAATAATATTACTCAAGTCCAACCGTTCATTTTATATTTGGCAGATATTTCTTGGGCAAACATAATTTCAACAGTGTTTTCTTAGTGGTTAACAGTGTTTCACTCCTATAACTGAAACACTTTCTTCTCTCTGTATGTCTCACCAGGCCAGGCCAAGAACATTAGAGCTACAGCTTGCACACATTTTCAAAAAACGATTTCATACCACAGGTCATTACTTAGCCTGGAAAGCCTACAATTGAAATATTGGATTAACCCCACTAATCATCTCCTTGAGCACTAGCTTCCCAATTGCAAAATTGTACCGAGAGAGAGGAATACCATTGGGCTTTTAGAGAAATTCTAAGTAATTCCAAGCAATTAACAACAGGCAGTATATGCAACAGCTAAATACTTTGGACCTAGACTGCCTGAGTTGAAAATCCTCACTGTCATTTACTGCTATGGAATCTTTAGTAAGTTACAGAACCTCTCTTACTGAGTTTTTTATTTTATAGGATCACCTTAACATATCAGTGAAGTGGTGTATATAAATCACTCAGCATAGTTTCTATAAGTAAGACCTAAATATGATTATTATTAATGTTATTGTTATTATTATGTTTTCTCCAAAGATGAGCTATGTTGTAATAGCAGCTTCTGAATTCTTTGTTCTTAATCCTGTAGACTGATGGGTTTCTCCTTTTTTGGGCTACATTTTCCTTAATAGGCTAAGAAGAATTTGGCATAATTCCAAGTGGGAAAATCCCTACTGGAGGGTGGGGAGTGGGTAGGTTGGTGATGTACAGCAGTAGGTTGAAGGTTTTACTCCGCATGCCCAGGACTAGGAGGGATAGTAGATAATGAGCCAACCAACTTCTTAAAAATATGAGCGAGCACATACAACAAATTGCAACAGCTGCCAAGGATGGTGTTTGAACAAATATCTACTGATAAATGATCAGCATCTTCTTTGCCTTTCCATAAAGGGAGGCATGTTAAATGAAATGGATAACTCATGGCAGTATAATAAGATCTGGCAAATCAATGCTC
The DNA here is from genome assembly GCA_007922815.1 of Macrotus californicus. Lineage (NCBI taxonomy): Eukaryota > Metazoa > Chordata > Mammalia > Chiroptera > Phyllostomidae > Macrotus > Macrotus californicus. The sequence goes on from VMDR010002611.1 coordinate 71,783, forward strand.
TTCTGGAGAACATGACCGTGCTTTCTGGAGCCAAACCATGGGCATTCAGGTATTTAGAGGGTCTCTTGGGCACCCAGCCCATCATCTCGTGGACAGGGCTTCAGAAGTAAAGGGGGTTGCTTGTCTGAGCCACTGAGAGAGGGAATGTTCCACATCTGACTTTAAAATATGTAGCACATAATGCCCTGAAGTAGCTCTAAGTATCCTCTGATCTAGGCTTTGCTTTAATTCTGTAGAGGTACACAGACAGGGAAATTGCTGTATGCAGATTTTACAGTGCTTTCTATTACATGAGATTCCTTCTCATTTACAGGAGCCTTATGGTAAAATGTGTTTCTAGGGGACTACAACTGTTGTGCTAAGAACATAATGTATTATTAATTAGAGACGTGTATGAGAAAAATAATCATTACTAATTCATGTGCATATTTTGGTAGTCCATAACCCTTGTACATACATGACTTTACTTGATCTTTATGGCCATTGTTGATATTTTCCAGGTATTTTGCCAAGACCAGGCAGCCAATAAAAGGCAAACCAGGACTCAAATCCAGAACAGCTAACTTTAAATGCACTAAGCTTCATAATATCTCATTCTACCTAAGACATAGATTATATCACCCATAGAACTGTAAGTTTAAGAAAAGACCCTATATATGTAATTAGATATTATTTATTTAGTTACCAAATGATATTTTTGAGCACAGAATATGTGTCAGTTTCAATGGCATCACCTCCCAAATGCCCGTGCTCTCTGCTACCTGCCAATTCCATGCCCTCCATTCACCTTCCCACTCCCTTTTCAGTAGGTCCATGGGCCTGAAATCTTCTTGTACAGGAAAGGCCCTTGGAATGTTTAATAAAATGCAGATGTCTAGGACTTTATCCCCAAGAGGTTGTGACCCAGGAAGTCCAACAACACATCCTAAAAAACCTGGCACTGAACTTTAATACCAATAACTACTACCCTAGACCCTCGCCTCCAAGTAGATTCCTAAGCCAGCTATTTCAATACTATCCCACCATTCTTGACTCTCTGTGCTCTTGACCTTCAACAACACAAACCTCCAAACTTGGATCCTTTTTTTCTTCTTCCCACCTCCTGTCCCTCTCTTTCTTTATCTCTATTCTATTATCATGAAATAAAATACTTAAAGAGAAAGATAAATGCATACTTCACCCATTGTAAGCAAAATGCTACTAGGTCAGTGGCATAGCTCATTCATTATAGTTCATTTATTATTGGTTTCAGAGGACGGTCCCCTGGGAGCTGATCCTCTCCTCCCCTGGGCTTTCACCAGTTCCACCTCAGGTAAAGATATTCTAGAGCTTCTTTTGGGTTCTCTCAGAGTTGCCTGAACCAAGCAACTTTTAATAGACATGATACCTTACTCAGGGATGCATGTAATTCTCAGCCTTGACTCTTGGACTACTCTCATCCTGGTTACAAGGTATGCCAAACCAGAGAGCTGCTATGTATGAGGAAGTATAAGACACTGATTTTTTTTCAAAGAGGGACAAAGGGTCCTTCCAGCTTTCCTCCATGACTGTTCTTTAGTCATTCAGCTCAGCTCATCAGTCCTTTATCTGTGTGTTCTGCCAGGCCAAAATTAAAAATGTTGACTATGTTTCTAGTGAATTGAAATCATCGATATTCCATTGCAGGTTATATCTCATGTAATTGCCAAGCTGTGGTCAGTCAGAGAATGAATACATCCTCAGCTTCATCTTGAGAGCTAAAGGGATTTTGAGTCATCTAATTCTTGACTGAGGGTTATACACACCTGATAGTAGGACATCCTAGTCTGGGCTGTGGGCTTCTACATGTCTGCTGAATCACAGTCAATTCCTAGTCTGACCTAGTAACCTGATAATATGACTAGACTTCTGCCTTTGTATCCTGGTAAGGTGCCTAATAGGGCTATTTTGATATTAACGAGAGCAATGACTAGGATGTAAGAGGTCACACCTCTCTGACTTTGGCTCTAACCTACAGACTGGAATTTTTAATACCCCAGTTGCCACGTTTGACTTTCTAGACCAACCTGTACCATGCCAGAGGTCTTCATATTCTTCCTTTACACACATTATGCATTGGAGAATCTGGCTATCCTTGTGGGGTCTTGCTTTAGATTCAGGTTAGCCTCCTTGAATCCTTAGCCAACACAGCTTATTCCACCATTCCAAGTCTCTGAAGTCTTAGAATCACTCCCATCTAGTTATTCTGAATTTGGAGAGAAATCATTCATTTTTCCTCTATGTCACCAATAGATACCATTAAGTTTTGACTAACGATAGTCATATAATTGGGGTCTGATCTCCCTAGAGCAACTGTGAGCTGAGGGCTTGGTCCAGGCCCCTGTTCCAAGAACTAGAACTAGGAATGGAGAGCATTTGATTGGCTGATCATGACTAAGGATTATGGAGAAAAGAGCAAGTTAATTTATGTGGGGGAACTGAAGGGCACGGTGAATCTAAGTCCTCTAGGGAGCAGGAAGAATGGGTGAAATGCCACAGTGATATCTAGAACCAATAGTTGGCTGAAACAAAAGTTGAATGGCCACCTGAGGATGAAAGGGTGGGTTCCAAGGCAGGGCTGAAAAGTCTCAGAAACCTGCCACACATTGAGGGTATCTGCTTTTTATGGAGAGCTTATTTATTTATTTACTTATTTTTCCATCTATCTATCTGTCTATCTATCTATCCATCTATCTATCTATCTATCTATCTATCTATCTATCTATCTATCTATCTATCTATGTATCTATCTGTCTATCTATCTATGTATCTATCTGTCTATCTATCTGTCTGTCTATCTATCTGTCTATCTATCTATCTATCTATCTATCTATCTATCTATCTATCTATCCATGTATTAATCCTCACCCGAGGACATTTTTTCATAGCTTTCAGAGAGAGAGGAAGTTGGGAGTGGAGAAGAGAGAGGCATTGATGTGAGAGGGAACCATTGATTGGTTGCCCTCTTGTACGCACCCTGACGGGGATTGAACCTACAACCTGGGTATGTGCCCAGGGTGAATCGAACCCACAACTCTTTGTTCTATGGGACGATGCTCCAGCCAACTGAGACACATTGGTCAGGGCTTTTTTCTGGAATGCTTGTGGCTGAGCCCCTAAGCTGGAGGCAGAATTTAAGCACACTGACCAGCTTAAAGAATTCTGGATTCCTCCATTCTCAAAGAAGCATCCAGTCATTCTACAGCTTTCTGATTACTTGCCAAGACCGACTTATTTCAGCTGAGCAAACTACACCACGGGCAAGGGCTTTTGAATGAAATCAGTAAAGTGATGCAGGCTGGATTGTTTGAGTAAAGACGTTCATGTTTGGTTAAACTACGGCTCTACAACCTTCTGGTACTTTGCTAATAATATATTTCGTTGTTTTACTTTTTTTCTCTACTTAAGTCGAATGCATTTAGCCCATTTGAGCAGGTTATGTCTCTAAGAGTATTGACTGCCTGTCATCTTGAAAAATATACCAACAGCTAGCAAAGAAGTACAATGTAGGGGCCATGAATTTCTAGAGAGACAATTTCTTGTTTTGCATTACACTGCCCCCAAAGGGATTTCAGCAGGAGGAATGAAGAAGTAGCTACTAGTTTGTGTATGGTTCGATTGCTCCTTATTTTGACAACTTTCACCTACACTGTAGCCATGGTTTCTTCGCAGTTGTGCTGTCCATCATTTTATTAGTGAAGGCTACCTACTTAGGGGTCTCTAGCCCAAACCATCCTTTATTCTGTTCAAAGATCTTATATTACTGGTCACTATAACCTCTTGGGGGTATCTTTTCATAACCATGGGACAGCACACCAGTCTAGTGAGATGAACAGGGCTTCTGGCAAGGCATGAGCCTGAAGAAACACAGCAAAATCAGCTTGCATAATGCTCTGGACCCCATGTTTCAGGATGTGGTACTTTGTTTGGAAAGGAAGGAAGAACCAAAAAGGATTTGCAAGTATGACTTGTAATCTTATTGATCACACCCTGCATTTACAGAGACCACTCTCATAGCCATACAGTGAATACATTTGAAGGTAAAAAAGTGGCTATTAAGCCTCCATTTGCGAAACCATTGCAAAAACCTCCAAAACTGCAAACACGCAACATTCCAGTTTAAATTTAGAATGTGTGCTATGACCAAGACTTAGAAATATTCTGTGTAATACTCTGTTCTTGCCTACGTTCCACCAAAACATATCTGTTTTTAGGTAATAGAGGTGGTGGGGACAGGTTAATTAACCCATTATCTAACTATTCTATGTCACCCTTGCACAGAATCTTGTTCACATGAACATTCAGAGGTTTGAACCTATTAGAGCTGTGCCTCAGCATCAAAGGGGATGCATGTGTGTGGGTGGGTGGGTGTGCACCTGTGTATGTGTGTGTTGGTGTGTCTATTACTGGGCGAGGAAGGTCCACCTGAGACAGAAGGTATTGAGGCTCAGTGTTAAATTCTTACTTCTTATTTTAATGTGGATTGAAGATTGTTGACATGATGTTAAAGCGTTGTCTAAATACAATCTTGATTTTAATTAGCTTTTTTACCCTCGTAGCTTTAAATTTGATTATATTTTGTTCTTGAAAATCAAAGTGTTTAATGCACTGTGGATAATAAATTGATTTCTTTTTACATTAAAACTTACGGGGCCTGTTAAATACAGTTGCTATTCATGAACTATTATTATGAAGGGGGTAAGCCATTTCAGTATGAATCATATAAAGTGAATTGAGTGGGCACAAAAATCTGAATATTAGCCATCCTGGGAAAGAAATAAGTGCTAACTTAGTTAAATCTTTGCTGACTGTTAAGTGGAGGCTGGGATCCTGTGGAGGTGTTCTAGGCCAAGAGAATACTGATTCACTTACATTGGTCCTGTCAAGCTCGTTTTCAGATCCACAGATTCAGCACACCCGGGTCTGATCAGGAAGTTCTGCAGACAGCCATTTCTGCTTGCTTGGGGTTTAATTGTAGTTCTCATTATTCCAGAGAACAGACAGACTCATGTTGTGTCATCCACAGTCATCTTGCTTTTAAAAATATATCTGTGCATGCGCCAGAGACTCACTAATAAAGAGTCTGACATCAGCCAAAGCTTTCATCTGCTGGGGGTAGCGCCTGTCTGCAGCAGGAGCAAGCCTGGGGTGAAGTGCAGAAGCTGCCATGCGCAGAGCCCACATCTCTTTTGGAGGGGACCGCAGCCATAGACCATGTTAGTCTAACAAGAGAGAGAAGTGAGCTGTTTTTCTTAATGACCATCCTTGTGACACGGCTGAAGGAGAAGGCGAGATGTATCTTAGCACTTTCGAACATTTCACTTTGCCTTTAGGCCAACTCATTGACATTAGAATGTGACATAGGCAACTTTGCTGGAAAAGTTGCAGAATGATCTGCCTCTTTCTCTCCTGATGATTTGCCACTGAAACTTCCGCTTTTCTTACTGCTACCTAAATTGCCCAGTCAGGGGCAGAAAACTCCTGTTCCTAAAAGGTGAGTTTCCCCAGGAAGGTTGAAAATAGATCTGTTGGGTAAATAAAATTACAATCTCATTGCAGTTAAGGAAAGAGTTTTGGAAGGTGAGATGATCACAGGGCACAAGAGGATTAGATTAGATTAAATCAAATCTATGTATTTTTGAAGGTGCTTAATACTTTGAGTGACATTCAATGGACACAAAAACTTTTTTATTTATCCTTCAAAATTATAATTTCCAAGATCAAGTCTTTCCCAGGAGTGTCTCCTGCTCATCTAGAACTTCTTTGTTGTAGAGAGACCTGTGACTGCCAACGTCCCTACTTTGTGTTCACGTGGCCACTGATGGTAGTTTAAAATGTTCACTAATTCCATTAATTTTTACTGCCACTGTTTGATGTGGAAACCTAAAAAGAAATATGACATTGTGCTATAGATAACTGATGACCCCAAGATAGATAGTATTAGGTCAGCTGCAAGAGCAGCTCATAAATATTTAACTGAAAAAATGCAACCTGTATTCTAAGGTGCCAAGAGGTCAGAGCCCTGAAGCAAACCTAGTCTCTGTTTCTTCTAGGAAGTTCATGTTCTCACCATTAACTGGGAAACTTTACAAACAAAAAGAAGGGAGGGGGAGAATTCTACTTTAAGGTTTTTTGCTTACACCCTTCTTCCCTCCCCCTTCAATAAACCTCAAATAATTGACCTCTAGGAATTCAGAGCACTGTGTACACATTTTCTGCTGACTGCGTGCAGCTTAAGGGCACTAGGTTGTTAAATCAGGGTTAGGCAGGAGTCTGAAGTTGTAGCTGCTCTGAAATAAGGTAGCATCAGACAACCCACGTCACCACTTCCTGCATCAGGTGATTTCTTGAGCAGAATAAGATCATGCACAAGATTCCCTGAAATAATAATGAAAAAGAGCCAGCTTGCTCTGTCCGTAGACATTCCTTACCTGTGCACAAGGAGATAGAATTACACCCCCTGTGATTACTGTTCTTCCAATTTCCTGAAAGAAAAACTTCTTGCAGTGGAAGCTTGAAAGTCCTAATCCTGTTAAAAATAACTGTGAAAACGATCCCATTAATATATTCAGAGAATCTCTGGCACTAGGTACTGTGCTGACCAAATCTCTTTTCAGTTCTTTTTTTTTCTTTTTACTTCCTCTTCTTGTTCCTTCTTATGGATACTTTTCTCTTTAAGTTTCCAGTTCTTCTCTCAAACAACTGTTTGTTTTTTTTTGTGTGTGTGTAGACCAACAAAAGTGATGACAAGAACAACCAAGAGCAACAAAAACAGATGTTCAGAAAGGCCAGTCAATTTTTCATCTGCATTGTTATTGACAATATCACAGCACTTCCCATAACAGATTGAAGGCTCTGGTTGGTATTCATAGGTAATTTCCGGTGCTTTGGGGTGGTAACACTGAATCATAAAGTCATTTATTTTCAGTAATATTATATAACTTTACAAGAAGGAGGTTTCCAGCAGAGGAGGATGGAGGGGAATGAGTCTTCTGTCCATCTTCAGTGGCTGAAACGGCAATGATGTTTGCCTACTTGTGAGAAGAGAGATGCTGACATAGTTATTGGAGGCTTTGTAGGGATGTCCAAATTGTGGTGCTCAGGCTGCCTGTGGCTCAGGGTAGCCATGCATGCGGTCCAACACAAAATCATAAATTTACTTAAAACATCATGAGATTTTTTTGTTTTCATTAGCGTTTGTGTATTTAATGTGTGGCCCAAGACAACTCTTCTTCTTCCAGGGTGGCCCAGAGATGTCAAAATGTTGGACACCCCTGTATGATACATCCAGTTTAAATCTTCTAATTGACAAGTTGCTTATTATTTAGAGGACAAACAATAAAAGAGAGGGCAAGCAGGTACGGAGATTTTTAGTTACTTGGTTAATTGCTTATCTATACTGAATTGCCTATTCAACTGAATAGTAAACATTTTTTAAAAATATCCTTGACTTACCATTTTAAACCAGCTGATCAAATTTGATATGCTTCTCTGTAACAAATTTTAAAATAAAATCTGGGCATTTTTGAGTAAAAGAAGTTGATTAGGAAACATAATTTTGATGCTGAAATTTGGGCATGCACTTGGTTTATTTAAAAACACTTAACTCCACTTGAAAAATGTTATATCCTGAAGCATTCTGTTATCTATGGATGCCACAGTTGTAAGAATTACATTCTATATGGAATGCTAATATTCATCGGAGTAATGACTATAGGTCAGGGATTGGCAAATCATGGTCCACAGGCCAAATCTGGCCCCCCATCACCTGTTTTTAAAAGTTTCATTGGAAAAAAGCTACAGTCATTTGTTTAGATGCTGTCTGTGCCTGCTTTTGCCCTACAATGACAGAGCTCGGTCGTTGTCACAAAGACGGCGTAGCCTGCCAAGCCCAAACATTCGCTATCTGCCACTTTCCAGAAAATGTTCACTGACCCTTGTGCAGAGTGTTTGAGCTTGGAGCACTGTGTTTATTTACAATTTCTCTTTTCCTTGGGTACAAAGATGATGGTAAAACGCTCCTGTCTGTTTGTGCATGTGAGGCAGACAGTACATTAGTGATCACGTGCCACTTAGAAGTAATTTGGCATCACAGATAAAATTAGTCCACTGTCATAGATTTTATTTCTTCCTCTGTGCCATATTCATGCTGTTGCAAAAAGGGAACTTGACCACTGAGAGTACAATGAGTTGCCTGAAGAGTAATCGGAGCCCTATTTAGATGAATGACTCAGATCGCACAGAATACGGATCTAGGATCATCATGGATTTATGCTCCCAGTATGTTGTTATTGTGTGTAATAAACAAGCTGAGCATTCTGGGAGACTCCCGATCATGGCAAATAATCAAACGCTGATTCTCAAGTCAGGACCTCTGTCCACTGTTTGTTGGTTGTTGGTTTTTTTTTTTTCCCCTGACAGCATAGTGCACCAGGGCCAGCAAAATCAAGTAATTGTTGATGCTCGTTTAGACTTTTAGATCTAGCCAATGCTGTATCATTCTCTACTATTTTATCATGGTGAATATTATTGAAACTGCCAAGCCTTATTATACACATACAATTAAGCAATGACTGATTCCACCTGCTCCACTCCAAGACTGAGAATGGTTGTTTAAACAACAGAGAATGGAGCTGTCGTTAAAGCTAAACCATCAGTCAACACAGACATAGATGAGAGGTGGCTTCAGGTGCCAGTTGGGATGATCACTCTGCAGTGGTTGAGCTTTGTTTCATTTTTAATAAGTTGTAAAGACTTTCCTGTCTATCATCTCACATAGTCCTTCCTGTAACTCTGTAGGGGAAGGTAGGACAAGGATCACCATCACTGGGATAAGTTCAAGGGAGACTAATTTACCTCCCAACATTGTAGAGTGGAATTATAAAGAATCAAAATCCTATGGAGAAAATGAACAACTGCGAGGTAGAATCCAAGAGATTTTCTGTTTCGATTTTTCTGCAGGGTCATACAATTAAATGATTTTTTGAAAGTGCATGTGGTAAGGAAGTAACTGAGCTGGGATTAGAACCCAGGCACTGTGGTTGCAGAGCGTACGCAGTCAAAGCCTATACTGCCTCAAAAATAACAAACATTCATGGAGCCATTATTGCTTAGTCACATGATAAGCACACAGACCCCGTGTATTGCGTTTCCACTTTGTGCCACACACGAGGCGGGCACTGAAGATAGATAAACAAGGCATGAACCAGGCGTGTAGTTACTTAGTTGTTTCTAACCTACTCAGTCCCGATGGCTCTTTGAAGAAAAGAAACAAGGTGTGACTGAACACATAGCACGAGGTCCATAGCACATACTTCACAGGAAGCCAATTTTTCAGGTGTGACCTCAAAGATAAGTAGGAGTTTTGTGAAGATTGACAGGAGGCAGAGGCATAGGTGTAGGAAGAACATTCCAGGCAGAGTAGATAGGTAAGGATTAACACACTTGACATACATAATCATGGAAAACACTCACACATTCTTCCTGAACCCAAACTTTACCAAATACTACCTCCTTGGTTCTTGACATACATTTTTCCCCTGGCCTCTCTCCTCATTCATTTCCTTCCTCTCTGTGCTTACTTTCATTTCTTGAGCAGGTTCCTTTTCCTCTGCTTGTTTCTTACAGTGGCTGACCCTCAGAGCTCTGTCCCAGGACCTGTGCTTTCCTCACTGTAGTTCCTAGGTTGTGTCATCTACTCCATGGATTTGGTTGCTGCCTGTACACTGATGGGAATGGCTCTGTATCCTGGTCACAACTCTAATTTGAGAGCCAGTCCTGTGTATGTGGTTGACCAACTGTGGTTCTGTGTCCTTCAAAGTCTTACAGGTTCTGAACCTCCATTTACTCTCAAGGGAAATCGCTATCATCTCCCTCTGAACTATTCTTTCTCACGCTCTGTATAAATGGACTAAACCAGAAACCTGAGCATAATTCTTTGCAGTTCATTTTAACACAGATTTTTTCCCTAATGTACTTCTGTTAATTCTGCTTTCTAAGCTTCTCTCAAATGTGACACTGTTTTTCAACCCCCATCACTAGCTTTCCCCTAGTAGTAGTTACCTGTGGGACCTAGGTAACTGAATTACCCCTTGCCAACCCATCTCCCATACCAAGAATGCAAATCCGATGATGTTATTCCATGCGCACACTTACATTGTACTTAGAATAAGATGGGGGGCACAGGCTTCCATTCTCTGACGGCCACCTGCCAGCACGTCACCTCATTTCTCTGCACTCCTACAGTACCTATATTCTCAACTAGTGATAAGGCCATACTCTTTTTCAACCTCTACGTCTTTTCTTTTGCTAGTTCTTCCCATTCTTGCTTGACTGTTTCTTACCCATCCTCCATGTCAGGACCCTTTCCATCACTCTGTATCTTCTGTAGATCAGATCATTCTATTATGGCCCCTGTATTCTCCTGCCCATTGCATTCATTGCAGTATAGGAAACTGCTTCTTTAATCACCTGTGGTTAGGACAGATATCTCTCTAGCTTATCATTACTGCTACATCAATTAGCATAGGCATGTAGTAACCATGTGATTAACACTTGATAATTTAACACACGAATGTTATAACCCTCAGTGTCCTATTCTTGCAGTATCACAGACTAACACAAGTTTCTGGATGAGAGGCAAATTTGAACCCAGGGCTTGTCACTTATTTGCTGTATTGGTTTTGACTAATTACTTAACTTCTCTGAGCCTCAAATTTAATCTGTAAAATAAGCATAATAATATCCAACTCATGAGGTTGTTTACAAATTTAAAAGGTCTGAAAAGGACTGGACACATTTAAATTATTCTTCTAATGGGAGCTTTTAGCTGATTAATTTAGTGCCTTGTGAAGTGAACTTACATCAAATGCCTATGAGTTCAGAGAATGCTGGTGCAGTCTGGCATGAAATACTCCTCTCTCTGCTACTTAATTTCTTGAAGAGCTCTCTTAATTTTAAATTTGATTTTCTGGAATATCCTATCCAAACTTCCAAAGGAAATCCACTCCCAAGGAATCACATTAGACCCTATTTGTCAGTCCTCTGTAGAATTGATTTGGTTCACAATTATAAGTTCCATTTACTGGTTAGTCATGAATCAGTTATTTATTGCTGCTATAACAAACTTCCATAAACTTGATTGTTTTAATCAAATTAAATTTATTATTTCATACTTCTGGAGATCTGAAGTCTGAATCAGCTCACTGGGTTAAAACACAGTGTCACCACATCTGTGTTTTTTCTAGAAGGTCTAGGGGAGAACCGTTTCTGTCTTTCCAGCTTCCAGAGGTTACCTGCATTCCATGGCTCATGGTCCCCTTCTGACTTCCATGTCAACAATGGCCAATCAAGACTTTCTCAGAACACATCCCTGTGACATTTTCTCTTCTGCTTCCTTCTTCTACATTTAAGGACACTTGTGATTCCACTGAGCTTGTCTGGATGGTTCATGATAATCCCCCTTTCTTATAGTCATTGAATTAGCCCAGCTTAATTCCATCTGCAGCCTTAATTTTCCATTGCCATGTAAGGACACATATAAATAGGTGCTAGGGATTGGGATGGGGATATTTCTGGGAGGGCGTTATTGTGTGTTGGGCACGTTACTCAGTGCTTTGCTGACCTAAGCCCAGTTAATACTCCAAGATGTACTATAAAGTAAGTACTATTGATGCATTTTGTATGTAAGAAAAAGAAAACTCTGGAAGACTGGCTTTCTCGCTGGCTATTGATGGAATAGAGTTCTGTCCTCTTTATGCTGCCTGCCTCTGAGTTCTTTATTCTTTGCTCAAGGTCCAGAAGCCTCTTGTGTGGGACCCTTTTGTTCTGTCCTCTCCCATCCTGATCAGACACTGACTGCAGGGGTTTGTCCAGTTCACTGCGAGAGGAATTATCTGTGCTGACACTCGGAGTGTTACCTGGGGTGCATTTCCCTCCCTCCTTTCTAGAACAACAGCACAGGAGAACCCACATACTCAAGCCAACTCCTATTTTCAAATATGAAATAAGAGTATCCCTTATACAGAGGGACAAAAACTCAAATCTAATTTGTGAAGATGAAAGCAGTTTTATATGATTGTAAGCGGAGTGATCATTTTGAATATACACAGGGCTGTCCTGCAAAGGCCCCTGTTTCTTTTGCTTCTTAGTGTCAACATGGCATTGGAAGATCTCTTGTAGTGAATGAAATGACTCCCCTCTTACGTACTGAATTCTGTTGTAAATGTCATGGGTATGTATTTCAATGTGCTTGACTTCTTTATGGGGGTGTTTAAGTCCTATGCTTTGTGAATCAGATGTTGCTGTGTGAATAAGATATATGCCAATACAATTCTAGGTCTGGAAATTAAAAAAAAAAACAGAAGAATATATATAAATCATTTTTTACTGACAACTGATAAGCAATCCTCATTCCATTTAATAAATCTCTGCGTGTTTTTAAGTGTAAGGAGAGGCTAAATCATCTTCCTACACCTACAAGGTAACTCTGCAAATGAAATGAAAGTCACAACGTTCAGAGTGACCCTGTGAGGTAACCAGGAAGAACTGAAACTTCCCTTCTCTGACCCAATTCATTCACATTTCTGTTCTGATTCCTTTATCCAATGCTTCCTTTCCCATGGTGCAGATAAGGTGCTGAAACCTTTGAAGACAGACTTTGTTTTAGTCCCTGTTTCCTGTTACCCTTGAGATTTGAGGTTCCAGTAAGGTAAAGAAAGGGAGTCAGACCCACAGCTGTTCTCATGGACCTGAAAGACAGGTTTAATCTTCACCCCAATCAAGTTAACTGGGTAGAATGGTAGTAAAGTTCTTTTCTTTCTGTTTTTTCTTTTTCTTGAGAAAAAGAGAAAGAAGTAGTGTCTTATTGCACTAGAAAATACACAAGTCCTCTTTCATTTTCACCCCAGCAACTGGTGAGATCACTTCCCGGTTGCCACGCTGATAGGTAGAAACCGCTGGGGTTTTGTTAAAAACAGCCGTGTAATAAGTCTGCCCCTTCTTTTAATTAGGAAAATGGTGATAACTTTCTTATGGGTTGTTTTCTCCCTGGTAGAGCAACTTAAAATCCCCCAAAATGCACACGTCATGTAGAATTGAGCAGGACTGATAGAACCCTGCTGGAACTAAAGACCAGTTGCTGTGGGTTTGTAAGACAGTGCGAAGCAATTCAAGTGTAGTAATGGTTCTAAGTAAAGCCAGCACAATGTTTTCTTTGAGTGAATTGAAACTTGTCTAAGATGTCGGGCAGTTTTGAACTAAACACTGCTCTTTAAACCTATCTGAGAGGGAAAAAAGAAACATCTTCCCAGAGTATTTTCAGGCCAAATATAGGCATTGCCCTCACTTCGCACTTTAAGAATATTCTACAAATTGTGCAAACACAAAAGTAAACCTGAGTGTTCGGTGAGAGCATCTGGGCACTTTGTTGTTTGAAGGAGGCAAGTGGTGAAACCTACAGCGGATTTCTTACCCGAAATCACTAGGTCTCCTCTTTGTAAGTACCTGTAGCAGCCACAGCATAATCACATGGCCCTGAGCCTGAAGTCAGAGTCTTGCATCCAAGTCCCCGAGATGCCTGCCTCCTGATCTTCAGTTTCTTCAACTATGAAAGGAGAAAAATATGACCAACCTTACAGTCTTTATGGGATTCACATCCATGCATTCATTTGATATTCATTAAGCAAAGAATAGAAAATATAGTAGTAGAAACTAAGCTGTCTGGAACTCTTTCTGCCCATCAGGCACACTGTGCCTAGATACTGGTCTTCGACCGCAGGGAAATGGGAACGCCCAGGCTCTTTACCTCTGGCCAAAAGCAGCAATGTCTTTTCAATCAGTGTTTGATATAAATACACCTCAGCGTTCTGAAGCATGGAAGAGATGGGAAGCATGCTGATACACATTATACCAAATAAGTTTATTACAACACATTTTAGAATCAAGAAGACGGAAGCACAGAGAAGTTAACTCAATTAATCAAAGTCAAGCAGGGAACGGCAAACTTTTCTTGTAAAGGACCGTATATTAAATGTGTTCAGCTTTGAAGGCCATAGGTGAGCACAGAATTAGACAATGTGTAAGTGAATACTTGTTGAATTTTAAAAAGTGACCAAAGTCATACAGTAGGTAAGAGGTTAGCCTGTCGTTGGAGTCTAGGTTTATCTGATTGTGATGATTAATTTTATGTGTCAACTTGACAGGCTAACGGATGCCCAGAGAGCAGGTAAAATGTTATTTCTGAGTGTTTTTGTGAGTGTTTCTGACAGAAATTAGCATTTGAATCAGTGTGCTGAGTAAAGAAGATTCACCCTCACCAGTGTGGGCTGCCCTCACATCCCTTGAGGGATAGAAGAGGGAAACAAAACTGAAGAAGGAAGAGCAAGTTCATGCTCTCTTTTCTTGACCTGGGCCGTCCATGTCCTCCTGCCCTCAGACATCAGAGCTCTTGGCTCTCAGACCTCAAACTCCAGAACTCACAGCAGCAGCCCTCTGGTTCTCGTGCCTTCAGCCTAAGACTAGGATTATACACTGATTTCCTGGTTCCCCAGTTTGCAGATGCACGTTTCCTACACTCCGTGGCCTCCATCACCTTGTAAGCCAATTCCTGTAATAAAGCTCATCCTGTTTTTAGATAGTCTTTTGATTCTGTTGCTCTGAAGAACCCCAACTAATACACTGATCAAGGCTATGCTCTTATTTATGAAACTCTACTGCAGTTGTCATTAGCAATGCTTTTTCAGTAATTCTAGTTTAGCCCTCTTTAAGGCACATGGTAGGATTTCATTTCTTTGCTCTTTTGAGGTTAGGTGTGACCAATGACTTGCTTTGACAAATTAAGTAAGAGAAGTGACTTGAGTTGGTGCTAAATAGAGGCTTCCAGAGCTTCCTTTCTCATGGTAGCAGTGACCATGGAAACCAATATCAAGATGATGCTTCTGTCAACCCAAATGCCACCCAAACAGACCACATAGAGCAGAGCTGCCTTGTGTAGTGTGGGTAATGTAAGCAAGAAAGACACTCTTGTTGTTTTGTTAAGGTACTAAGATCTGGGGGGATTTGTAATAACAGCATAACCAGTCTCTCCTGAGACAATTGTGCTGCTGTCAAATATGGTAAATCTTCGCAGAAGTCAGGGGAAGCCCTCCTTTGTAACATTGGGTGATTTTTATGGTGCAAATGCTCCCACTATGGCTGATTTCAGGCTACTGTGTGACAGCATTGAATGTAGATCTGGGACAAATGGACAAAATCAGCTCTGACCAGCCAGTAGGAGGCCAGCTCCAGCATACCGCTGGCTCAGGGTCTACAGTAGTGAGTGAAATAGATGTGACTCCTGAATTCATTGTGCTTGCAGTCTAGAGAAGCAAAATTAAATGGGATAATAGAGAAAGAGGTATATGTATTCCATTTTATAAAGAATATAGTGATCGATATAAGGATCTCTTTTATTCTTAAGTACTAATTGTTCTTAACCTGGCATCCACCAAGAGGAAGGTGTTAAAACTGTGAATGCATGGTCTACGAACAACTACATGCTTATTGGAGTTGACATGAATTCCAAACCCTAGATTCACTTAAAAAAAAATCACCAATTCTAAATTTAGCTAGTTCTATTAGAAATCTATAGAGTGCTCATGCATACTGGAATATTGATATGTTTTTATGACACCAAATTCTCTTTTGGATCAATCTAACCTCTGCCAATATCCCAATCCTAATAATAACAATGTTTTAAAATGATTTTAGGACAGATCGGGAAAATTATAAGTAAACATTCAGAAACCTATGATTTCTATACAGTCTTCTGTGGTAGAGACTGGATAGATGCTTATCATCAGTTCTGTTCTATTTTTCTGGACACTCTAGAAGATTACACTTCCCAGACCCCCTTGTGGTACATTTGA
>VMDR010002612.1:0-87632 GCA_007922815.1 Macrotus californicus
TTTCCACCTGGACGCCCTCTACCTGGTGTGGGCTTTTTTACCTGGAGACCCTCTAACTGGCGTGGGCTTTTCCACCTGGAGACCCTCTAACTGGTGTGTGCTTTTCCACCTGGACGCCCTCTACCTGGTGTGGGCTTTTCCACCTGGAGACCCTCTAACTGGCGTGGGCTTTTCCACCTGGAGACCCTCTAACTGGCGTGGGCTTTTCCACCTGGAGACCCTCTAACTGGTGTGGGCTTTTCCACCTGGAGACCCTCTAACTGGTGTGGGCTTTTCCACCTGGAGACCCTCTATCTGGCAGGGACTTTTCCACTTAGAAGCCCTCTCGCTCATTTGTACCTTCCCAAGCATACATAGCTCAATAGCCACCTGATAAATCTGTCCTGGTTGCCTCAGTCAGATGAGCTGCTTGTCTTCTGACCTGGCTAGACTACAAGCATCCTAAATACAGAGCCTATACTTTTCTCAGCAATATACCCACCACAGCACTTCTGACTGCTCAATAAATACTGCTAAATTCAATTTACTAATGCAATTCCAAAATGGCATTTATATCAGGAGATGTGGAATCTTTTTTTTTTTAAAGATTTTATTTGTTTATTTTTAGAGAGAGAAAGAGAGGGAGAGAAACATCAATGTGTGGTTGCCTCTCACACGCCCCCTACTGGGGACCGGGCCCACAATCCAGGCATGTGCTCTGACTGGGAATCGAACCCGCAATCCTTTGGTTCTTAGTCCAGTGCTCAATTCATTGAGCCACACGAGTCAGGGGGATCTTACTCTTTTTTTTTTTTCTTAAAACTCGGCAATACCAGCTTATGTTTATCTCTTTGGAAAGTTGCCTGGTGAGCAACCAAACCCAGCCACTACCTGGAACTAAACAGACTGAGCCTAAAATAGTGATTTGAGGACATGTTGGGGAATTTTACTTCAGCCCGTATCTCATACTCACGTTGAGAGAATTTCGTTTCAATGGGAAGTAAATAAACAAAGTATCCTTTCTTAAACAGAGCCGTTTGGACTTTCCTCAGATAGAACCAGCAGTACCTTGTTTTTTTGTCTAAGTCCACGGAGGCTGCCGAAGGCCTATCTTTCAGCAGCACCCCGAAAGTCATTTTTCAAGGAGTTGAGTTCCACGTGCCGGATAACGAGCCTGGTGAGGGCTCTGCACTGGGAGCTGTGCCCGCTGTCACAGAGCTGGTTCTCATCTACACGCTTCCCTCACCTGTGAACCAGTTATCAAACTTGGGTAGGGGTGACTCTACCAATAAGACCTGCCCTGAGTGTCGCGGGACACAAAGTAACGTATAATATAATATTGCCTGTGCACATGGAAACAGATTTACAACTGGGGTCAGCAGGACATGGGGAGCATATACCCTGTGATGTTTGGAACAAGTTCAGGTAGATGCGCTAACGCCTGCCCAAGTGCAGAAAATTACTCCCCTGTGCATGAATGAAGCCATCTCCAGAGAGTGTACGCCGTTCAGAATTATCCAGAAGAAAGGCAACACCTTGTGGAAAACTTTCTGTCTTGTGATTTTTGCCTCCTTACACATATGAAGGCTAGGAGCTAAATCATGCTTCAGCAAAGTTCCTGCGCTGGCAGTAATGATCACAATCTCAGGAAGCAATGCATAAGTTATCCACAAGCCATCTTCTGCCCTACCCACGCTTTCTCCTGAACTGCACGGCCACAGCCCTGGTACCCAGGGATACACCGGGGAATCTTTGTAAACAGCTTCCATTTATCAGAAAGGATGTCACAAGAGTGCAAAAAGGAGCTGGGTCACATTAAGAATTTATGCCCAAGGCATTCACGTCATTAGAATATCCCTCCCATGAGATACTACATATTTCTGAAGGCATTTTGAGGAACTGCGGGCCTACCAGGGGAAACTCATGCCATCTAAACTGGCCACTGAAGCAATTAATTTCAGAGAAGTCTGAATGCGTAATTCAACAAGTCGTTCTCTAAGTAGTAACACATCCCTGGAGATGACACTAATTGCGCTGGTTTCAGAGCCTAATGGAGGGTTGACTCCATTAGGGGAGACCAGAGACCATAAGCCACAGCAGCCAGTTGACAACTTGAACTTATCTCTAAGGGCTCTTCACTGAGAAGTGTGCTGCAGCCATTAAGCCGAACCTCAGGGCCAGAGCTTGCTCTGCTATAGGCTAAGATCACGTCACCTGTGTGTGCTGCTATAGGCTCAGATCGTATCACCTGTGTACTGCTTTCTCACCATCACCCGTGTGTGCACGGAGTTAGTAACTCCTTGCTTGTTTACAAAACTGGAAAAAGCAGGATCTAAAACTGGTGCCAAATGCTGCCTGCTCTTGTCCTTTGCAGATTAAATTTTGCTTTGTTTTGTGGATAGTTTTATGTCCAGGGCTCTCCTCACCCAGATCTTAAGGCTGAACTTGTCCCATGTCTACAGTGGGTGTAGAGGAATTGACAGGTTGTGCCAGTGGGGAATTTAAGCCGTTTATAAACCATTACCATCCGTCATCCATGATTTTCCTAGGGAAAAATGGGTTATTGTTTAAGGTCGTGCCATGTTTAAGCTGTTCGACACTGCACCTGATGACCCTGCAGCGTTGGCTAAAAATTGTCTGGTGGTTGGGAATGGATTCGGACATCAGGCTGGTCGGTACGTGGCTAAGAGTCCCGGGTCACAGACCCATGTGGGTACGCAGGCGTCTCCTGGGGATCAGACTTCCCGCTCTGGTCGACTCCTGAGCAGTGTGGCTGGCCGTGCTCCCAGTGCTGGCCCAGCCTTCGCTCAGCCACGGCTCAGTCCATGTGCTGGCAGCAGAGACCTCACCAGACGCCATCCATTTTGCCAGAAGGTTGACACTACCCTCAGTGTAATTTCAAGACTTGTGTGAGCGTAAACTGTGCTGTGTTTTTAATGTTTTCACTGTGTTTGTGTGTGTATCACAGGACTTGGTTCTTTCTGGGATCAAGGAAGTAAGCCAGGGGCGCTCTGTGTGCTACAGCTGAGTTCATGGGCCCTTGTGTGGGTTCCCCATGTGCACCAGCTGGTGTGGCCTCACTAGCCACCGGCCCAGGAGTATGCCCCCCCACCCACCCACAGCCCCTCCTGACCCCCTCCCCTGGGGAACTGGCTACAGTGGGACAGTTGTCTTCTCCTCCTGGTGCCTGTGGGGGTGGTTTCCCGGATATACGTCTAAGGGCTGTTTGCACCTAGGGTTTCCAGGGACCAACCCCGGGCCAGGGAGCTCAGGGCTCCAGCTTAATGTCTGAAGATAAACTAAGAATATGACACAGGTCACCAAGGCAGTGCCCCTGTTCAAGGCC
Source organism: Macrotus californicus (assembly GCA_007922815.1). Lineage (NCBI taxonomy): Eukaryota > Metazoa > Chordata > Mammalia > Chiroptera > Phyllostomidae > Macrotus > Macrotus californicus. The sequence goes on from VMDR010002612.1 coordinate 3,326, forward strand.
CGTCAGTCGCTGTGGTAGGCCACCACGGTATTTCTTTCCATAAGCCGAATACAGACGAAGCCCACCTGGCGAAGTGCCACACGGCTCTGCAGGCTAGAAGATTCCTCACGAGAGAGGACGGGCCTGCACTGCTGGGCCTGTTGTTTCAGTGCCTTCTGTCTCTGTAATCTCGTTCTTGCCATGTACTAGAGAGGTTCCTCCTGCTTATCTGGAAGAGGAAATCTTTTTATCTTGAGAGAGGAGAAGCATGCATCCACAGTACAAATAGGTACAAAGTAATTGGGACATTACTTGAAGGGTGGGGCAAAAATGATAAAACAGATACTTCTCTAACTCCTGTTAATGCAAAAGATGACTCAGATCATGTGTTCTATGTCAAAATGCATTGCGTTTTAATGGGATTTGATGTTTAGCTCCTGGTATTTCAGCAAATTGCTATGGGCACTTTGGGGTCAGCCACATCCTTAGTTATCTTATCCCGCTCCCTGGGCCCCTGTATTCCTCACTCATATCCCAACCAGAGAGAAGGCAGAAGTGACGAGAGGAAGGACACCCAGGAGCTAGGTCTTTTCCTGGTTTGTGGCTTTCTTGTGTGATTCCTAGAGTTGTAGGGACAAAATGAGACTTTGGGGTAATCTGTTTTCCTGAGTTTACATGTTAACTGATCTACTGAAATCTCCTTCATAACAGTCTCAGCACAAGTATCCCTGTTTTGTTTCTGAATAGCGTAATATGAAAAATAATTTAGTTTTCCCCAAGTTGTGATTAAATTAAACACCTCTCTTTTTTTTTCTCATAGGAGAAATTTTTCTGTTTTGCAAAGGAGCAGATTCTTCAATATTTCCCCGAGTAATAGAAGGCAAAGTGGATCAGATCCGATCCAGAGTGGAACGCAATGCTGTGGTGAGCTGGTGGGCGGAGCGGGCCGGTATCACACTGGTTCTCCCGTGTCAGGAAGGAAAAACCCCTGACTGAGAGCGGGCACCGCCGAGCGCCCTGTGCTGTTCCCTAAGAGATCCACTCACAAGTCAGCGCGGGCCATGTGCACACAACATGCACAATGCCCTGGTGTGGTATTCCTTTCCGGGCGCTGCCCCCAGCACGCTTACTCAGGAGCTGTTGCATGGTTTTTGTTTTTTTAATTTTGAGGTGGGGGCTAGGTTGGCTGGTTGATGATTTAGGGGGTCCAAATTATAAGCACATTTGTGACGATGTATTGGAGAGAGTAGATCTTTATCCTGAATGATTTCTAGTGATTCCTTTCAAACCTCAGTTGGCACTTACGCTTCGTGTGTCTTCACTTGTTGGGTTTTCTTCCCTACCTCATTCTAAAGCACGTAGCTCAGTCTGTCCTACAACTTCAGCAATACTGCTCAGTTTGTCAGCACTCCCCCCCACCCCCCTGCCCGTGGCTCCAGGTCCCTGTCTTCTGGGCCTGCTATGGGTGTGGGACAAGCTGTGCATCTCTGCCACCTTCCGCTCCTCCACATCAGACCCTAAGCAGGTGATGTGTGGCTCTTCATAGACACATCCCCCCATCTTTACTCTGGATATTACTGCATTATAAATCTCTGTTGTCCAAGATATACCCTTTCTAGCATGAGACCACACATGCCTGCAGCAGCTACTGCAATTTTAAACCTTGTTCAATGTTGCTGTCATGCACAAATCCTTTGGCTTTAAGTTCTTATTAAATCACTTAGTATTACCTACTGGTCAAATAAAGCAGCTGCCATTGAAGCAGCAGGAATCAATAAATAAGTTGCAGGCTTAACATTATTGAACCTTTTGTGTGTGGGATCATGAAAAAACAATGTCCCTAATTTCTGCTACCCACAGAGGTGAGGAACCTGTTGGAGTAGAAGATGAGGGCCTCTTCTAAGCCCTTATGTGTGCACACACAGAATGTGGTCCATGTACAGGCCGTGAGTTTTAATACAGGGTGTGTGAGGTTTCCCGAGGGGGCAGCCCCATCTGCAAGTCACTTCAAATCCACACCTGAAATGACACTGAGGCCTTTTTCCCCTGGGGCCAGATGGCTCTGTGACACTGGCCACACTGATCACCACACAAGTCCCAAGGATGGCCTCTGCACAGAGGATGTTCCCTGTTGAACCCTGGGATCTCTGCCCGGGACCGGGTAAGAGTCCTGGGCATCCCTTCCAGTCCTTCAGAGGAAAGTCGTATCTGGATGAAAGGAAGCTCATGGCACCAGCTGGAATTCAGTGTGTTCTGTCTAAACAACGACCGCTTGGGCCACGGAAAAATCCAGACTCTAAAACTTGGTGTTTCTACGTGATCATGGTGTTACGTCTCCTAACCTAGGAGCTCCTGTAGAAGTGGGAACAGGATTTCCAGGCCATGACATGTCTCTTAATCCTGTAGTCCCTTTCCCCTATAACTAGCTTTCAACTCTTCTTTCAATTCTTTTTAATAGCTTTGCTTTCTGACATTGAAGTGTGCTACAGCCATTCTGTCTACCCACAATTCGTAAGGGAAAGGTGCTCACTTCCTTCAGATCATGCCCTGAGCCTTCTCTCAGCTCCTGGGCATCTGACAGCACCCCTTCAAGGGGTCAGAAGACTACCTCCCCATAGCCATCCTGCTAGGCAGTGAGGGAGGCACAGGCACGTCCTGTTGTTAAAGTCCCAAAGTAACACACTGGTGGAATCAGAGTGCTCTGGGCATGGCCCCTTCAGGCTCCGAGCATCCCTGGGAGGCTTACTTGTGCTTCCCTGGCTGGGGTGGCACATTCTCTGTGTGTGGTGACATCGAGATTTATGGTCACAGCAGAGAATCTGTTATTCTTAGATTCTTATTTCACTCTCCTGTGGACCCAGTAGGTTTGATAAATAACTTAGCCATTTCCTTCAGTGAGTGCTAAATAAGATCAAATTGTGTTACAAACTCCTACGCAAAACACATGACTTTAGAAATATCATTTTATACTCACCATAAAATTGCAAATACTATCCTTAAGAAAGGTTTAACTCTTCATTTTTCAAAATAAAGTAACAAAGACTTATCTTTTGATGGCCCTGATTTTATTATTTATTACCATGCTTACTAGTTTAAATTTTTATATAATCTATCTTGATTCTATTTAATGTGGATATGAATAACTCAGTTGTAAAAGATCAATCCCTTTTAGAGTTGGTTAGTTTATAATTCTTTGGTTAGTCACTCTAATTAGAGAAAGGAAATATTGAGAAAGCTATTGAAAAATACCATTTCGGCACAAGGACCCTTGAATTCACGTGAAATGCATTATATCCCATAGGAGGGGCTTCGGACTTTGTGTGTTGCCTACAAAAAACTCATCCCAGAAGAATATGAAGGCATTTGTAAATTACTACAGGCTGCCAAGGTGGCACTTCAAGATCGAGAAAAGAAATTAGCAGAAGCCTATGAGCAGATAGAGAAAGATCTTATCCTGCTTGGTGCTACCGCCGTTGAGGATCGGTAAAGTAAACACTATCCTTGTCTCCTGAAGCCAGGCACGGTGCAATGAGACAGCTTGGGCTGCACGGGGGTGCTTCGGGAGGAGGTGTGTCCACTACTTCAAACAGGGATGTGCCTGTGCGTCAGGGAGGGACAGGCTGTTGGATTGCATGCCCTGGCGTGCTGTCACAGGGGGCTTATGACAGGATGATATTTTACTGCCCGTGAATAAGATGCCTGAATTCGTACTTTCCCCGAAGGAACCAGAAATAGTCAGCATTTTTACAGTACATTATGTGCAGTCAAGATACAGGGTTATAAGTTATTCTTTAGAATGGAATCAATAACTAATCCTGTTCCTGAACTCGTTCCTAGTTCTTTCCAAATACAGGTGTAACAGTTTAGGTCTTAACATACTCAGTGTGTTGGTCACTACTCATTGAAGAAATTTAAAATAATCAAGTGGAATATTGCAAATAATAACAATATAATATTAGAAGAGCCTCTAATCTGTCAAGTCTATAAGAAGAACTAAAAATTATTTAACGCACTAAGAAGTGGTCATCGGGCTACTGTGCTGCCTCAAGAGCAGAGTGAAAGGAATGGATCACAATTTATTTTGAAGAAATAGAAAAGAAAAAAATCCCAATTTAAAAGAATGAAACAGAAGCTTCAGGAAATTTACTGAGACTTTATTTCTCATAAAATTTGAAAGTCTTTAAGGTCTATATATTGACCCAAAATTTAAATCCTTAGCTCAAAACCTATATTTTTCTGGTGTCTTCAATAAGCATTTACTGCATTCTCAATCTCCATAGCATAAGGTTGGACAATGTAGGAAATTTTCAGTTTGGGGCTTTTGTTGTTGTTTTTCCTTTCCTCATTCAGACTAGAGTGTAACAGGTAGACACAGGCATGAACATGAGAGGCATAACATGTACAGGGCAGGTTTAGAATGGGAGCCATAGTCATAGGACGAGGCTGTGTGTTAGGAAGGAGAGAGATACTCAGTAGGGTGGTATTTGCCTGGGGAAGGGCTGGACCTGATCCTCAGAGGAAGTGGTGGGAAAGTGAAAGGCTCTTATGAATGGAAGGAATGAAGTGGGCAGAGCTGATGCACAGGTGCCCCTCAAGAAGGTCGCAGGAGCAGATTAACTCAGTGGGGAGATGGGACCTCTAAATATTGAGAGTAGATACCAGGGTAGGGGGCAGCTTATGGGGACCAGTAACTTTGAAGTGATGATATTTGTTTACATCTTTAACATTTCTAACCAGCATTTTTGAAGACCACTCTCAACCTCAGTTTTCTTTGTCCAAAACAATGATGAAATCAGAAATTTTTTTCTATATCTAGAATACTATGATTGTGTGATCTCCAGACTTTGGCCTAGGAGGTTGATTTCAGAATCTGACCAATCATTACACTTAGAATCTGAGTCCATTTCTTTTGCTCAGTGCTTAGCAGAGACATAGTACATTCCTCCATATGACCTATTAAAACCTAAGACTCTAAAATCTAAAGGAAATGACACCCCTCCCCACGAAAAGAGGCAAGCATGGTTTTGATGCCAGACTTGCACAGACAGCGAGACAGTTGGACCAGCGCCAGGAGAGCCGCATACCCTCAGATATGTTTTGTGACCTCTGCGAGCTTCGGGTTTTCCACTCGCAAAGTGGGGTGATGATAGAGTCCTCAGCCCCGAAGTCGGTTGTAAAAGTGAAGTGTCCCACATAAAGCGCCTCACACAGCAGCTGACACGCCAAGCTTGTGATGCTGGCCAGCCAGTCACAGAGTCACTGCCAGCGTTGCCAGCGTTTGACATGACTTAGAGGAGCCTGGGCTCGAATTTGCTAAGTGCAAAATTTGAACAGTTTATGCCAAGAGAAGAGATCGTGAGTATCACTCACCATCTCTTTTCCAGGTCTGTTTTCCCCTGATCTGTAGGCTTTTGTTGTTGATGATGTTGGAAATGAAGTCCTATGTATAACTGCCTGAAATCCTCTCCAGGTAGTGAGTCCCAGCTAGACAGAAAACTGCCATCCATGCTGGCATGTGGCAGCTAGGCAAGACAGTCCTTTGCTTCTTAATCTTTTATCCATGTTTATCTACTTGTTATCAGAAAGTAGTTTTTTGTAAAAAATTAGTACATTTTACAAACAGATTCAGGCACTTTACTGTGAGATCACGAGACAGCACTAGGATGCTTTTTGACTCTGAGGGCCTCGGTATTTTAACGGACCACAAGTTTCTGGAGTGCTTGTTTAGATTTGCCTCCGTCAGCCCTGGCGTGTGCCATGTCTCGTTTCTGCGTTGCCAGGCTCCAGGAGAAAGCGGCCGACACCATCGAAGCTCTGCAGAAGGCGGGGATCAAGGTCTGGGTTCTCACCGGAGACAAGATGGAGACGGCGGCCGCCACCTGCTACGCCTGCAAGCTTTTCAGGAGAAACACGCAGCTGCTTGAGCTAACCACCAAGAAAATTGAGGAGCAGAGTTTACATGATGTCCTGTTTGATCTGAGTAAAACCGTCCTGCGCTACAGCGGCAGCTTAACCAGGGACAACCTCTCAGGGTAGGTGGCAGCCCCGCTTCCCCACCGCAGGAGATGTTCTCAGAAGGACTGAAATGACCTCCATGTGTGAGGATAGAGCCTCAGCACCCTTGCTGGGGACGCGGGTCTGCTCTCCCCCACAGACTCAGCGTCCACGTCCATGTGGCGAGAGGGACCACCTGAAATGTGCAAGACCGGAGCTATTTCTTTTTGCAACTGTAACATGTCCTTTTACACAGGATGCTGTGTGTGTTTCTTTACTTCCAAACTGCTGATTAAAGGATGCAGAAGACTCAATTGATTGAGTTCCAAAATATCGCGAATGAGATAATTCTCATCTGTTTCTGAGACACTCAGGGAGCCATATTTTGGATTCCTGGGTGCGTCTGCCAGACCAGGAAGGAAATAGTAGTAAGGCATGGTTGCTTGTCTAAGACCAGAGAGTGCATGCTCCAGAGTTGGCTTTCTCCAGGAATATTCAGAATTTATTCTGATACATTTTATCTATGTTGTCCTTGCTGGTGTTAGATGCATGATCTAAGAATAGATTTTATTTGAGTTGTTTTAGTTGTCAATGTAGGTAAAACAAAAGTATCTCTCTAATCATGCAAATTTTTCATTGTTCTTAAATAGTACAAAGATACTTCCCTTCACCTGATCTGCACAATTCCTTTTGGGGATTAGAGATGTTCCTTACAATTTTGAAACCCAGCAGAGACAAACGTTATGACTGTGTTCTTCCCAACGCAGGTCACTCAGGCAGAACACCAAGGAGACAGTAGCTGTACAGATAAAGACTGAGGTTGGCCAACCGTGCTCAGGAAATTTGGGAATAGAGACTGACCTCTTTAGACTGCAAGATAAATGTTCTCCTTCTGTCATTGAGAAGTACTGAGACGGTCCATGAGTCCACAGTTAGAACTCTGTGTTTGCTGTGCCTAAGTGAAATGTGAATGTTTAATTAAAACAGAATTTTAAAATTTAGTCAAAGGCATTACATTCAGTACTCTAAAGACTGTATTGATAAAACAAGAAATACAGTTGCCACCCTCCGTCCACGGTTTTGCTTTTCACAGTTTCAGTTACCTGCTGTCGGCCGTGGTCAGAAAATATTAAATGGAAAGCTCCACAAATAATTCATAGGTCCTCACTGTGCTCCGTTCTGAGTAGTGTGGCGAGACCTGGAGCCATCCTGCTCCCTCCCACCCGGAACGGAACTTGTTCCGTGTGTCCACAAGAGAGACTGCATTTGCGTAACCTTTTCTGCAGTATATTGTCATAATTGTTCTATTTTATCATTAATTATTGTTGACCTCTTACTGTGCCCAATTTATGTAACTAAACTTCATCATAGATAACATTTGTATAAGACAAAAACATAGTATATATAGGGTTTTCAGTGCTACCTTCCTTTTCAGGCATCCGCTGGGGAGTTCTTGGAACATATTCCCGGAGGGTAAGGGGGGATTACCTATAGCAGGTCCTCGAATAACATTGTTTCATTCAGTGTTGTTTTGTTATGATGAGATGCCACAGAAACTTAACTTTTGTGTGTATCAGTTAGCCTACGGTAAAACTGACTTCCTGACACATCCCTTTGCTTAAAGTCCCAGAACCTACCAACAGCATCAGATGAGGACTTACTGTGCTGGGTTCTTAGCCCCTGATCATGGATTTGCAGCACCTACAGATCCCAGAAGAGATTACATAGTCTTGTAAAGTCTGTTAATTTAGCTATGAGTAACTCTCCGATTTGTGTATCTAACAGCCTTTCAACAGATATGCAAGACTATGGTCTGATTATTGACGGAGCGGCGCTGTCTTTAATAATGAAGCCCCGAGAAGACGGAAGCTCCAGCAACTACAGAGAGCTGTTCCTTGAAATCTGCCGGAACTGCAGCGCCGTGCTCTGCTGCCGAATGGCTCCGCTGCAGAAGGCCCAGGTCTGTGCTCCTGCCCCTTGTGGTTGGCTCCTGATTGGCGGGTATTTAAACACTGAAAACCGTTCATTAGTTCTTACAACTTGCGGTTTTTCATTTTGAAATCTAGCAAAGTACCACCTTTTTTACATAGAAGCAAGCAGGATAGAAATTTAAAACACATAGCTTATTTTGCTTGTCGTGATCAGTAAGAGGTAACTGAAGCAAGTGAATGACCCTTTCCATGCAAAGGCTAGGAGAGCTGTCTCTGACTTCACTCACAGAAGAAAACCGTATCCCAGAGGTATGAGCCGCTACAGAAATGCACAGTAAAGACGACCGGCGTGGCACTAGCGTTACTGAGCCAGTTACCGGTACAGATGTGAGCCCATTTAGCCGTCCGATGGCCCCGTTAGATGAGTGACGTTAAGGGTGAATTCGTGTAAGAGGGCGGATTTGGAAAGCGGCAGTAAGAATTTTGTTTCTGGCTTGTCAGACCCCAAACTCATGTTCTACCCACTGCAGCGTGTTCTTACAAGAAATCACATACCTGATGGCATTTTAAAAAGTGTTTTTAAAGCATTGTGGAATACACATGTGAACATGGATTTCTTTCTGATATCAGTAACCCTAAAACAGTTCCAATTTTGTTAAACCACAGTGTGGCTAGACTAGATCAATTCCTAGTGAATTGTTCATGAAAGAAAACCGTAACTTCCCAGAGTCTCCCAGTGATTAAGGTAAACACTGAAAACCACATGCGAAGAGCTTACTTTTAGCATTCTGGCACATGTGCTGCACTAATCTGTTCAGTGGCAGGGTCACTCAAAATACGGGTCTTTCTGTGGCACTAAGTCCAGAAAGGTGTGGCACCAGCACCAGGATCTCCCTGAGTAATTAATTCTCCGTGAAGACCAGCTGAGAGTCAAAAATTCATATATGGTGAATCTGAGAGAAAAATGGTTTTATTCCCTGCCCTCCCCCTTATGTGTTTGGCTCTATGTAAACCTGATATGTCCCACATAATACTCTTTTTAAGTTCTCAACTTAGTTTAGCAAACTTTTGTACAAATTAACTTGTGTCTCAGTCTCTCTCATCTTGAAACAAGAAGGCAGTCCTCACATTTTTTTCCCTCATCTTTTTAGTCTTATATCTCAAACCACCATTTAGACACATAAGTGGAAAAATACATATTTTATAAAGAAATTGGCTGAAACACTTGGAAATTATTAATTTCATTAGATTGTCAGATTTGATTTTATACACATGGCAGATTTGAAAATTAAATAGCATTAAGAATAGCTTATTTTAAAAAGTAGATGCTTGGTATCAGTTTGGAATAGCAGTATTTTCTAATAGAATACCAAGTGCAGACTTTTCCCTGTATATTTAAATATGTGAGAGTAGCAGGAACCGAAAACTGCTCCCTGTATTCTGCGTCTCTAGCTTCAGAGTTTGCCCACCAGCCCTTCCCAACTTACCTCATTATAGTCACGCCGTAGCTACTTTCGCTGTATTTCGTTTTGCCTTTGATATGAAATAGATTTCATCATATATGGATAAAATAGAGTTACTGTAGTACATTTACTCTAAGCACATAATCTTTTCATTTTTCTTGCCTAACTTTATGTATTTCTTATTTATGCCTAGTTAACAAGTAACCTGAGCAAAAATAAAACAGAGAAGATCAATTCTGTATTTATTTCTTTTCCAGATTGTTAAATTAATCAAACTTTCAAAAGAGCACCCTATCACATTAGCAATTGGTGACGGCGCAAATGACGTCAGCATGATCCTGGAGGCCCATGTGGGCATAGGTAAGCCTCTTCTTTTTTGGTTGCCCACACATCTTGGCAGCTAAGATTTATCACTTCAGCTGGGCCACGAGGGGATTCAGCCTGAGGGCAGGACCATAGACTTCAGACGGCTCATTTAGAGCAGCGTCTATGGTTTTGGGCATTCATAACTAGAAAGTGTCACATTAGTGGTTGGATCTAACCTTATTTTGCTTGTTTCCATTTTCACGTGCATTGGGCCAAGAGACTATTCAGCACATCTGTTCCCGTCTTACAGGCGTCATTGGAAAGGAAGGTCGTCAGGCTGCAAGGAACAGTGACTATGCAATACCGAAATTCAAGCATTTAAAGAAGATGCTACTTGTTCATGGGCATTTTTATTACATTAGGATATCTGAGCTTGTGCAATACTTCTTTTATAAGGTAGGAAGGATTCCCTTGCTCCTGTCGCTGTTTCAGTGAAATATAATGTCCATGATGGAATGACACTTTTGACAGATGCCTCAGTGCTACATACCAGTCAGCAAGCAAGGGGTTGATCCCAGCACTTTCCTCACGTTCACCCAGTTTAATGTGGAGCCAATAAGGAGATAGCAGTTATGGAAGAAAGGAATGAAGAAGGGACATTCTTTTAAAACTCCTTGACATAATTTTTATTCATTATGCAATGTGGTTCTTTTCTGTTTATACTGGCTCCTCATTTCTCTTTAACAAATTTCCTTGTATATTACATGTTCTTAGAGTGACCAGAACGTGGTCACAGATGCATTGCAGGTGCTATTAAAAAAGAGAAAAATTTAAAGCCCGTCACCTGCTCTTCTGAGAACTTAGGACACTTTTGGATCCCTTTCCTCAAATAAAATGGTGTCACATGGACAACCTCTTAGGAGATTAGATGCCTCTTACAGTATGCCCTGGAACTAACAGGCATGTGATTTGTCTTTCAGAATGTCTGCTTCATTTTCCCTCAGTTTTTATACCAGTTCTTCTGTGGGTTTTCACAGCAGGTGAGTCCTAATACCTCAAGTCAGAAGCTCCCTGGAGCCTTATCTCCCTCCCACATGTGGGTGGCTGCAATGGGGGGGAGAGTAGACTGTAGAGGCAGGCAGGCCAGGATGGCGAGGGGGGCCCAACTGCCCTCCGTCTCGCTGCCCTCAGCAATGCCACCAGCAGGTAGGGTGAAGGGGCGGCATGTCATGGAGGGACCCATGTCTGCTGACTGCGGGCTCTCCCATGCATGCCAGTGAGTGATGGGCCCAGAACCTGCCTACCCCAGGCCCAGGAGAGCTGTGTTGGGCCTTCTGACCCTGACCAAAAGGACCAAATCTAAATCCGAGATCCTTTCCTGGGTTGCTCACCATAGCTTCTGACACTTTCAGGTGCAGAGTAGAGGAGTGCAAGCCACCTGGCAGGAGAAGGGACCCTCAGGGCACCCTCTGTCTGTCACTCACTTGTTTTTCTGCCCTGCTCAGATGAACTGTGGGCCAGCTGCTTTCATCTGAATGGTATGGGGCTGGGGAAGATTGATGCTTGAAGATGGCAATCAAAAATTACAAACTTTTCTGTGATTTTTTTGGTTGCAAATTTGCAGTGGCCAAATGGAGTGGATCACCATTGGGCCTTCTCTTGGCCCTGATTTCAATTCTGAGTAGTTGACATCATGAAGCTTTGAAAATGGTCCCCGTCCTTATAAATCTGTAGAAATAAGGCTCTGTATGCATGTCAGACTGCTCGTGTTAATAGGTCTTTGCAGATTAAAAAATACATATTAAAAAAACACGTACCTAACACAACATCGAAGAAGTGTTTCAGGGTGCACGGGTGTTGTTTTCAGCTGAGTTTTCCCTTCCCGCAGACCCTGTACGACACAGCCTACCTGACACTGTACAACATCAGTTTCACTTCCCTCCCGATTCTCTTGTACAGCCTGATGGAGCAACACGTGGGCATCGACACGCTCAAGAGGGACCCTTCCCTCTACAGGTACCGAGCCTCAGAGACACGCTTGCTTCAATGCTCAGGGAACAGCGAGGTAGCCGTAGAGCAATGCTTCAGATAAATGCCTCCTTGAATTATCTAAAAACCAGAAACATTCCGTGTCTGCTAGTACACTTGCTTTTGCCAACTGATCATACTTCAAATTTATATAGATTTTTGTTGCACTTGAAATGTGCATGTTAAACTGGTTAGTATTTTGCCATTTTTTAAAATAATTATGAAAGGACCAGGGAGAAGAGTTTCTATCCCCTTGTGACCCCAGTGGATTTGTGGCCTAAATTAGTCTTTAAAAACCATACATCTTCTGTTCAGTGAGGGGGAAAGTGTTAACAGATCCTATCTTGGTATGCTCTTTTCTGCTAAAAAGTACTCTTTAATAATAAGGAAAAGACGTTTGGCTGCTGTTTCAGCACTGCACGCCAGGATCTCTGCAGATTCATCGTGTCACTGGGCATTTGTGGCTTTTTAAATTAAACTCATATCAGAAAAGTTCAGATTCACATGTATTGTGAGAAAAAATACAGGTAGATGCTGTAAAACTGGGATGCCCGAGTGAGACGGGTGGGTGGTGTCCTGGTCAGTACCCTGCTTGTGATACTGCCCTGCAGCTTCCTGCATTTCTGTCCCATATTATCCCTGAGGGAATCTCTCCAGTGACTTAGAGCCCCCTACTGGACAAAGGTGGGTCACTGCAGAGCACACTGGAGATGACCAGATCTTCACCTGAGGCTGGTTTCAATGGAATGCAGTCACTATGTTCCCACCGTTTTGCTTACACAGGGATATCGCCAAGAATGCTCTACTCCGCTGGCGAGTGTTCATTTACTGGACATTCTTAGGAGTATTCGACGCTCTAGTATTTTTCTTTGGTGCTTACTTCATGTTTGAAAATACAACAGTGACCAGCAACGGACAGGTTAGTACAGAACTGGGTCTTGTTGACTTGGATGCTTGGGAACAACCCTCAAATTGCGTGTGATCATGTTCAGTGCAGTGATTCAGCACAGCCTGTGGGGTCTCCTGATAGCTGGGTACCCAGCTGCCAAATCACCATAAAGCACACAGTACATCAGCAAATGAGCTACTCTGTGTAGCCCTGCAGAGCTCTGCTGGCTGTAGGAAACACCCGTCCGAGGCCCGGCAGACCTTACCTTTGCCACTCAGATTTCACCGTCAGCTGTGTCTAGTGGTTTAGTTAGATTGCTCAGGCATGGCTCACTTAATATGGGAATTAATTTTGTATTTAACACATTTTAGCGTTTTTCCACTGTACTTAAGTATCTGTTTTCCTTGCACTGAGTAGATTGATAGTTTCTAATGACATCAGCTCTCTGGTTGTTTGCATAATTTCTAGGGTTTGTTTTATTTGTATCTCGCTTTTTTTCTTTTTGCGACTTGCTTTCCTCCCCACTCTCAGATAATGACCACCAACACACACATGGTAAGACAATTGTGGGTGTGTCCTCTATGTTTTTGGAGTGCATTCTGGATAAAATATTTCTCGAAAATATTTTCAAATGTGACTTCTTCTGTGTGCTTTGCCAGTAGAAACACTGTTAGCTGCTGCCCCTTCCCCTTCCTGTAGAACACAGTTGCACTAGAAAAGTCTGTGCATCGTGTACGGGAGAAGCCGTCTGACCGTTGGCACTTGGTGTTTATCTCTGAATCTCTGTGTCAGGGTCGTCACTGAGTCAGTGATGCTTTTTAACTTGACCTGTTTGAGCCTCCCTTTACCTTCAATAAGAGGCAACATACGTAGGCATGTGAGGCCTGTTGAGACACTGCTTTGAATGTGGCAAACCCATGCTCCCTGGGAGAACCGGGAGAGACATGGAATACGCTTCAGAGCCGTTCCCGGCCTACATGTTTGCCTAGCCGTGAAAACAAACACAGCTGTTGTTGTAAAAGAAGGGTAGCTTACGAGCGGGGAGGTTTACTTCATCTCCCACGTGGCGGCACACTTCTTTTCCCCATTTTGTCTTCCTCTGTTGTTTATCTCTTGAAACTCCTGGGCTGAAACACAAAGGTCTTGCTACAGGTCCCATGAAGTTTGTTTACCCACTTATCTAATTGTTTCTTACTTCTCATTCCTAAAAGGTGCTATTATCTTTCCTTGTAACGTAAAACAACTTTCACTCAAAAGTCTTATTTCACTCTTCTACAAACTTTACATTTGTCTAGTTTATTCTTTGTTTTAGTTTATTTTAACTGAATAATTTCTAGATGCTAACAAGTTGTAAATGTCGTTAAAGAGAGCTGTCTTGCTCTGGCTGGTGTGGCTCAGTGGATTGAGCGCTGGCCTGTGAACCAAAAGGTCACTGGTTTGAGCCCCGGTCAGGGTACGTGCCTGGGTTTTGGACCAGGGCCCCAGTTAGGGGCGTGTGAGAAGCAGCATCTCTCATGCATTGATGTTTCTCTCCCCCTCTTTCTCCCTCCCTTCCCCTCTTTCTAAAAATAAATAGGTAAAATCTTTTTTTTTAAAGAGAGCTTATTTATTTATTTATTATTTATTATTGTCCTTATGTTTCTTTTGTAAAATTTGTTTATGGTTAGGCTTTCAGTAAGCATCTTGCATGTATCTTAAAAGAACTAAGATTTTGTGTGCTAGGGGCTGAAATTCCAGTTTCATAGTAGCTAAAATAGGTGCCATTCATCTGGCACTTTGTTGCAGTTTATTTTGACAAGTCTCATCCTTTCTCAACTACAGTCACCCTTGGACATAGTCATGGTTGGGGAAACTAGAGTTCAGATCGATTAGAGTCAGAAAGTTAGAACTCAAACCCAGGATGTTTGGTGCAAAGTATATACTGTTTGTTTTATTCCGTGCTGCTGAATTGTTTCAATTCCAGTATTACATAGTAAAAGTATAGGTATGTCTCAAGAAGTACTATTAAAAGGCTTAAGTGGGGGAAAGGCTCATGCACCCTGTAAGTGGGAGTGCTAACTGACCGGTATGGCCTGGCTTTGGGGTGCGGACCATAAAGAGGCCTTCCAGGCATCTGCCCCTCCCGCTCAGATTCCTGCAGTGCCGACGTGGCTCTGACCAAACTTCCATCCCCCCACTGCTTACACCGCTGTGGATCCGTGGGCACAGTGGCGATTCAAGGCCCTTCATATGGTCCAAGGATTTGTACCAAGTCCTCATATATCTCCTATTTCCTGTTTCTTTAAGGGTGCCTGAGCCCCTATGGAACCTAAAATGCTAACTTCTAGGATGATGCTTTTCTGTGGCACTTTTATGTCTCCCACAGTTACCACTTGCATGTCTTTGCTCAGCTATTATTGGACAAAACTATTAATTATTAGACTTAAAAACAATGACACAAAGACCAAAATAGAAATAAATAAAAAAGAACACAAATTGGCCTGTACCACTCCAGCTAAGAAATGCCCAGGGGGTGACTTGCCACTCATCAGCCAAGAGCTTTGAGAGCCCTCTGCTTACTGGCCTGTCATGACAAAGACTGAGCACACGTAACATACATCTTATAATGTGAAAAGCTTCTGAGATGCCTGCTGATCATCGTTATGGGAGAAACTCCGTTCTTCTTGCTGACGCAGTAAAGAATTACAGATCAGCAAGTCTGTTAGCGTGCAAGCAGGGTTTATTAGTGATACGGTTCTAGTGGAAGAGAACAGGCCTTGCTGAGGTAGGGGAGAAAGGCATAGGTTCAGGGCCTGGCAAGGTAAGGGCAGGAGTGGCAAGAGCATCAGGTCCTTTGTTCTGAGGACTTACATAGTTGGCAGGATGGGGGTAAAGAAGTTACATATTGATTGGTGGATAAAGCGTGGTGCCAGCTTTCCAGGGGGGACATGATACCCAAACTTAGTTATGTGTGGGGGTCTGTTAGTCCGAATCCTTATCTTGCTCCAGACTCTATTTGTTCATCTTGTTGTAAAACAGATATGTGACTGGAGGTAGTTAGTTAAAGTTGAGACAGTTTATCCAAAGTTATTTATAGGCTCTTTCTGTAAGCATTAGGGACTCCCTTGTAAAACAGACAGTGACCAGAGGTAGGCAATTAACCAAAGTTGTTTTATGGGATTCTTTGGGCACTGTGGTCCCCCTGCCATGTCCCAGGCCTTGGGATGAATATACAATTTCAAGGCTTTCTTTCCCAAATAGTGGAAATTACACACAGAATTTCAAGGGTTTCCCTCCTCCTGTGTTAGCATGGTGTTTCATCATCATGTGGGAACCCCTGGCAATATTACCGGACCAGGCTCAGGACTGCTGAGTCAGTGGGTGAGACATGTCTTTCCCCTCCTCCCTGCCTTGGTTTGCTATCTATCCTGCCTAACAGTACTATGAACTAGCACACAGGACAGTTGGTGCCAAATAAGGTGTTTAGTGTGAGGTGTTTATTTATAGTTACGCATTTGAGAGGTGAAATTTGCTTCAGTTCACTAATGCTTTACAGAAGTTAAATAATCTAAAGACTTAGAGTTGTAAGAGCAAGATGAATAATAGTCAATATCACTAATTATGAGTGACAAGTGTGTGGAGCACCTACTGTGGACACTCTTATCCCCCGTCACTGGGAGGACAGGACTCTGGGAGGTTGGGATAACCCAGGGCCACTCCATGTCAAGGGCAATCCCAAGGCTGAATGTCTACTGTTATATCTCTAGAGGGAGACTTTCTTATCCTGGATTGTTGACGCTTAAATTCTTGTTTACTTGAGGGTAAGAGTATTAGATCACTTGCAAAACTGAAAATGGTATCATAGGGTAGTTCTGTAGTAACTCAAGTAAACCTGCAAAGTGCAAGTAAATATGGCGGTCTCAGGTGACTGATGACAATGCCCTTGGTTCTAAGTTAGCAGGGCAATGTGGAGACTGTGATGCTCATCACTTTTCTGGTGGTGTTCCCTGATAAACAAGAGTGCATCTTCTTGGTGGTGTACTTTGGATGTCCTGCTCTGTTGTTGGCAGTAGGGGAGAACCACTTTTTTTTAAGACCTAAATCATTCTATAGAAATGTTTATTGAGCATGCATAGTGTTGAGGGAACACTAGAATCATGGGTAACTTTTGGAAAAGAGAAATTCGCTTGGGGCATTTTCCGCATGGACATCATAAGAATAGTAAGTTACTTCTCAAATGAGAATAAATAGTAAGACAACGGCAGGGTATTCCTAGATGAAAACTTGAAAGTTTGGAGCATGGTCTAGTATGAGCCAGCTAACATCAGTATAGCTGAAATTTGAGCCATTGCCAGCCAGTGTAGCAAGGACAAATTATGCCAGCAGACTTGATAGAAATATGGAATCTGTGTGTGAAGGAAATGTAGTAGGTGTTTCTTATGACTGTGATCTTGAAAAAACACAAGTCATGTTTGTTATGGAATATTTTTACACATAAAAATTAAATTGGTCTGGATCTTAGGGCTTTAAAAAGCAGGAAAATTTCCTGCAAAATACAAACCTCAGAAGAGAGAAAGTGTGTGAAGGGATTAAATTTAGATCTGGTGGAGTGGTTGCTCCAGAGACATCCTACTAAATTTTCATTATCATCTGAATGAAGCAATAAAGTTAGTGAAATTCTCAGTGGAGATAACAGTTAAGAAATCAGACTTGGGGCTTCATGGGGGGAGGGAATGGGGAACTTATGTTGCTTGGAAAAAAAAGATCATCCCTCAGGACAACTCTTTGAGAAAGAAGAATGGTGTCCCAGTGAACCACCCCACGTCCCACCTCCAAAATCTGTAGAGATGATGGCAGTTTTAATAATGAATTGACTGTTAGCGATGAGCTTGTGGGCTCCCTTAAAACAAAAAAGGAAATTAAGGGGAACTTACAGAGATGTCATCGTGATTATCTATGCCAATGAGCCAGAAATAGCTAGAGGGCACAGGTGAGGGTAGAGCAGATCCCAGCATTGCCCGGAGTTCTAACCAAAATTCTCAATTCTGGGTTCAAGATAGTTGTGCTTTGTTGCTGTTCACCTGTAGAATTACACCTGAGGCCCATGTGTGGGGTTTTTTTTTAAGATTTTATCTATTTTTAGAAAGAAGGGAAGAGAGGGAGAGAAACATCAGTATGAGAGAGAACATTGATTGGTTGCCTCTTGTATGTGCCAGACCAGGGACCAAATGTGCTACCCAGGCATGTGCCCTGAACGGGAATCGAACTGTCGAACTTTCTCTTTGTGGGATGATGCCCAACCAACTGAGCCATGGGCAAGGCCCATGTGTTTTACTGGACTGGGCATTAGGACACCTAATTTGTGATCCCAGGTTTACCGTAACCTACCAAATCTGAGAAAGCCCAGCAGTGCTCTAAAGAAGCGCCCCCTACCCTCAAGGAGAGAGAGAAATAAAGAAGTCACTTGAATGATCGAGTTTGTCCCTGACTTGTGGTGCTGTTGATAATGTCCTCTTCTATGCAACTCCATTTCCACGATTTGCTATCATCTAACTCTTTTTAAAGAGTTTCAGGTTTCCTGCCAAGCAGGGGTGGCAAACGTGTAGGCCTGGGGAGTAAGGAAGTGGAGAGTGGGGCAGGGTGATGGCCTTACTGCCAGGTCCCACTGAGGACGTCCACGTGGGATTCAGAGCTGCCTCTGGCTCACCCTTCACTTTTGGCTAGCATCAACTTCCAATGAAAACAAAACAGAGCCACTTTGTTCTCTAGCACCCAGCTGGCCAAGCATTTTTGTAGGACTCCGCCAAACTGCAGCCCAATTCAGAGTTACAGAATTTTCCTGCCTCAAAAGTTAAGCATTGCCCTGGCCTGTGTGGCTCAATTGGTTGGAATGTCATCCGACAGACTGAAGGGTCACAGGTTCGATTCTGGGTCAGGGCATAAGCTTAGGTTGTAGTTCAGGCCCTGGTTAGGGCGCTTATAAGAGGCAACCAGTGTTTTTCTGTCACATTGTTGTTTGTCTCCCTCTCTCTGTTCCTCCCTTCTGCTCTCTCTAAAATCAATAAGCATATCCTTGGGTGAGGATAAAAAAAGTTAAGCATTGAAGGGAGAACACTTTTTTTAGGGTTTTCCAGCCTGACCACTATTGCCATTCCAGGCCAGACAGTTCCTGAGTTGTGGGCTGCCCAGTGCAGTCAGCAGATGCCTGGCCTCTGCCTGCTAGATGCCAATAGTACCCCTCCCACCATTGTGACAACCAAAAATGTCTCCAGACATTGCCAATGTCCCCTGGGGACAGAATTGCCCTGCACCCACTCCCTGTTGAGCGCCCCTGGCATAGGTGGATCTGAGGGGTGAAAGCCCAGTTTCAATCACAATGATGAAGTGAGGAATAAATTGTGAAGAGAGGTTGATTGGGGGGGTGGGGGGCAAGGTTGGCCCTTAAGAAGTCTGTTTACTCTGAAGTCCTAATACTTTAGTTAGGTTTTTTAGAACTCTGCCAGTAGTTCTTACCTCATGAAGGGGATCACAAGACAGGTGGCCTACACATTCACCTGAATCGAGTTACGTGTAGGCATATTTCTCTGGTTGAAAATTAACCATAGAGGAAAACCATTTGTATTCCAGTTTTTAAATTCTTTGTGAAATACAGCTTTATTTTCTTTTTAAGAAGTACAAGGAATGTTTTCTGAGAAGCATGGGTTCAAAGTATCTGGCACACCAGATTCTTTACGTGGAAATCTTGAAGAAACTTACTCTCATAACATAAAATCTTCTATAGACTGAATTTTTTCCCTCTAACAGAAAGAAGTCTCAAGTAGTGGCGTTTTATTTTGCTTGTGTCTTTGTCTGTAGTTAAGAAATGTGTTGTTTTCACGATGTGACTCTCACATGCTTCCACCACATGCCCATTCCCTGCATCCCGCCTAGTCCTCGGGGCATCTGAAGCCCTGCTCTGTGCTCTCTCCTCTCGGTGGCCGTTTCCGAGTGACTGATGACATACCTGTGGTTCTGGCCATCAGACTGGCTGCTGGGGGCCTTCCTGCAGTGCTGTCTTGCCTGCCTTCATTTCTCCCTTCCCTGTGAGTTTCCCGAGGGAAGTCCCCTCCGTGTGTCGCCCATACACAATGTGGTGGTTTTCTCTCATTGCTTACTAGCACTTGTTTTTCTTCCAAAGCAGGCAGGTGTTTGGCTTGAGTCCAAAAGAGAGTAGACAGAAACTCTGCTCGGTTTATTCTTGAACATGCGGAAGGCATAGAAGTAGGTGATAGGTAAATGTTGCTTCTACATGAAACACAAAACAGAAAAAACAATTAGCATCCTGCGGAGAGCAGTACCAGCTCTTTGGTATTTTTCTTGCTCCCAGTCTGTGACGTTAGGACTGATGTTGGTTGACAGCACCAAGGAGGCCAGTGTCAAGGGTGACAGGACTGTCAGTGTAGGGATGGTGCTGGGAAGCCAGGGGTCTCGAGTGGCCCAGGGTGTTTGCTGTCATCTCCTCTTACTTTGTAGTAACAGGACAAAATCCCTGCATCTGTGGGGTGTGAAGTGTTGGCACACAAGAACACCGAGATGTGTTCTCTAAACGCTCTTGTTTGAGTGTGAAAAGAGAAAAATACATATTAACAAGAGACTGATTGGACTGTTTGTCCCCACAGATATTCGGAAACTGGACCTTCGGGACGCTGGTGTTCACTGTAATGGTATTTACAGTTACACTAAAGGTGAATTCTCTTGTGTTGCTGTTTCTCCTAGACACAGCCAGCCCCTGCGTGTGTAGGTCTCCCCATCTTTGAACTACCAGTCTGTTCCAAATCACAGACACACTTGCATGCAGCCCAGACAGCCCCGGAGCCCAGTCAGGGGTCTGCTTACCACCCTTCAGATGAGTCAGGCGCAGACTGGGTTCACCCCACCCTAGGATCCAGTATGCAGATTTCTGGAATTATACAGAAAATAGGTGAAGGCATTTGCCTTTTCTTTTTTAATTTATTTTGTATTAAGTTATTTTTCAATTACAGTTGACATATGATATTAGTTTCAGATGTTCAGCGCAGTGATTAGACATTTAATCAATATGTACTTTATGAAGTGATCACCTCAATATGTCTAGTACCCATCTGACACCACGTATAGTTACCACAATATTATTGTCTATATTCCTTATGTTGTACTTTGTACCCCAAGACTGTCTTTATAATCGCCAATTTGTACTTCTTAATCCCTGTCACCTTTTCACCCATCCATCAGTGAGCCTTTAGAAAAGGATTCAGATTAAAATTACTTTCAAAGTCAACTTTTACAGGGGGTAGCATTATGAAAGTCCTCACACCTATCAATCTGAATTTTAAAAAGTGTCACAAAGAAAATCCCAAAGAATTTCCTTAGTAGGAACACAGCCAAGCCCTTAAGCCAATTCCCTGAGACCACCCCCTCCCCCATTGGAGAAAGCCTCCCAGGGTGCATTTCCCCAGGCCAGGTGAGAGCTACTGGGGCAGGTGTGATTACAGGGACCAGATGTCCCACGTGCCTTGTCCTCATTGGAAGAATAAGGTTTTGTCTTCCCTGAGCAGTTTCCAATGGGCATTTTGGCCCGAATGGAGGTACCGGTCGGTTGGTTGCCTTCATTATTTTCTGGCTTTCTTTCCTTGCCATGGTTCACACCGACATGTCTAGATCGTATCACCACTAATCATCTTTTTCTTCCAGCTGGCATTAGACACACACTACTGGACTTGGATCAACCATTTTGTTATCTGGGGGTCGCTGCTCTTCTACATCGTCTTTTCCCTCCTCTGGGGAGGAGTTATCTGGTATGAATTAGAAGTATTATGTAAGCATTATTACCTTCATAGTCCTGCAGTACTTTCACGGGGGGCTCAAAACACATTTTCCGTACACCCTCATTCCTGTGTGCAAGTATTTGTTCAGTGCCTGGTGTGTGCGAGGCACGGTGCCAGGGCCTGGAGGACCATGGAGGGCATGAGGCAGGTGCGATCCCTGCTGCTTTCACCCCACATTTTCAGTGGGGCGGGGGACGTGCTGGATAATAGACAAGCGAGAAACAAACTGGATGCTACAGCAAGGGACCTGTTTCAGACTGAAAGTCAGAGAAGGCTTCTCCAATAAAGTTACTATTTAAACTGAAACCTGGGAGAAAATCGCCATCGTTATCATAATAGGTCACACTTACTAAATGCTTCCTAGAATGAGGCGTGAGTTAAATATTTGACAGGGCGTGTCTCATTCCGTCTTCCCACAACCACATTCTCTGCCCACTGCAAATGAGAAGATGGACAGGGAGCCCGGCTCCCCTGGGCCAAGGCAGTCCAACTCCAGAAGGGGCCCTGCTCCCAAGGAAGGGCCATGCATGTGCAAAAACACTGAGGTGGGGCCCTGGCGGGCAAAGGGAAGTCCACTGTGACTGCCGAGGGGCCTGGGTCCAGCTATGGAGAAGTGCACAGGAGCAGGACACAGGGGGCCCGCAGGCCAAGTAGGACCTTGGCCCCGATCTGATCATGGAGGGACAGCATCGAAGATTTTAAAGAGGGAGGGGGCAGAGTCTGATTGCTGCTTAAGAAAGACCACCGCACTGAAAGTGAGCGTGTGAGCGAAGAGGGGACAGGGCTTGTGGTTTGCATGTTGCTACAGCAAAGCGGTCAAGCTGTGGTGTTGGTTTGGTCAGTCCTGGTGAAGGCAGTAAGGGCTGCACTTGGCATCTGACCTGGTACTACCACAAGCATACCTTGTCCATGCTGTTCCACCAAAACTGTCCTTTCCAGCTAGCCTACCTGTGGAGCTCTTTTTCATCCTCCAAAACCCAAAGGCTCGTTGTCCTCTTCAGTGCTTCCCTTGAACCACCTCACAGACAGAGGGTTCCAACCTTGTCGCCACGCGTTTCTGCATCCTCCCGTCACAACATGTACCGTATTGTTCTGTAATACTCCTGTTTACATTTTCACCTTCCCTGTAAGACCCAGCATTTCCTGAGCAGGGCTGGGACTAGGGGAAGGCCAGTGAGGAGGCCCCAGAGGCCGTGACCTGGAGGGAATGCCGCCTTCAACTGGATGTGCTGGCCTGGCCCTAGGTCTGGCTGGATATGAGGCCAGAAGCAATGTCCTCTCCACTTTGCATCTTCAATATGGAGCACAGCTCCTGGTAAACATACACAGGCAGCCCCTGAAAATAGAGAGAAAGCCTCTGTGATCAGTCTTGTCCCCTTGGTGATCTCAGATACCTGCCAACCTCTCATTACATTACTGCCCTCTAGTGACCAAAGCTCTGCATTACATGTTCTTTGAGACCTGGAAATACAGAAAAATTAGGTAAGCTTTTGGTGGATTTCCAGCAACCCTGCCCCAAGCTAAAAGTCCCTGACGTTCCCATGAACTCCCGAAGCCATGGCTGTGTAAGAGGAAGAGGTCATCCTGAAAACTTCTCTAACTAGCTCCTGGGCTTCGGGGACCATGAAACAGTATAACTTAAGTTCAGCACCGTATCAGGTGCTCCATCCTTTTCTACTTCTTTCATGGAGCCCAATGTAGATACTTTCTTTGAATTACAGGTTTGCCTGATGAGGAAGTCACTTTATGCTCCGTATTGTTATAGAGAGATTTGAAGATTTTTATGGCCTAAGCTTTAGGTAGTTAACTAGCTCTGCTGATCAGAACTGTTGTATATCTTCATGATAATAGCCATTGTGATTTTGCAATGCAAAAAAATCACCTACTTTAATGTTATTGAATATTTTTTGTTGTTCCAAAACTGCACTTCAGGGACTTATTTTCCCTTTGGGATGGCCTCATAGAGTTCCTTCCGTAACACCCCAACGTTATAGAGGAAGTTCAACATCCAATTATTTAAATGACTAATTCAAAGCAGGCAAGCTAAATGGCTTGCCCAGTGATTATCGGCACCTCAAGTAAAAACCGTCAGAAGAAGTGGGCTCTTTGTGCTGGCGGAGAAGACAGAGCGGGCTTCCAGTGTTTGTCCGGACGACTCTGACTTGTGTTTCTTTCTCTCCCTCCGTGTTCCAGGCCATTCCTCAGTTATCAAAGGATGTACTATGTGTTCATACAGATGTTATCCAGTGGCCCTGCCTGGCTGGCCATCATTCTGCTCATCACTGTCAGCCTCCTTCCCGATGTCCTCAAGAAAGTCTTGTGCAGGCAGCTGTGGCCCAACGCCACAGAGAGAGTCCAGGTACCCGGCCACTCCCGGGGCAGGGGTGTGGTGCACCGCTGCTCCCCAGGTTCAGAGTGGGAATGCCGTGACAGAGGGCGGCATGAAAGGGCTGGGTTCACAATATCGCCAGTGCAAGTATTACTAATGGCTTTTATGATAGATTATTTTAAACATATTTTAGGTAAAATTCAAGATGACCAATGTTTACACCTAAGCAGTTAATTAGCTGAAACAAGAAAAAGATTAAGCCAATACAAAAGAAATTTGTGTGAATCTAAAAACTTTTTTTAAACTGATCATTACTTTAAAGGTAAAACTGCATTATTTTAGGGATGGTGAATTTGGCTCAAAACTTTAGCATTTATATTGGGAAATTCTGATAATTAGAAGGGCTACTTATTTTCCACACTCCAAAATTGAGCCCAAAAGCTGAATTCTGGATTTAGGTAGTGAGATGCAAAATGCCCATACTGGCATTGGTCACCAGAAAGTGTTACTCAGAGCTTCCCAAAACCACTCTGGCCCTTCTCAGAGTTCTCAGGGAGCACCCCCCTCAATCCTCTCACCCCTGAAAATCTCCAGGAGGGCACGTCCCCCATCCCCTCACGCCTGGAAATCACAGGGAGGGCACATCCCCCATCCCCTCACCCCTGGAAATCACAGGGAAGGCACATCCCCCATCCCCTCACCCCTGGAAATCACAGGGAGGGCACATCCCCCATCCCCTCACCCCTGGAAATCTCAGGGAGGGCACATCCCCCATCCCCTCACCCCTGTAAGTTGCCCATGGAGGTGCAGAGCCTCAACAAAGAGCAGGGAAGATCCTGGTGAGAGGATGGGAGCCACAGCTGGGGCTGCTCCTGCAGGTTATATGTCTTCCTGTTAGAGCACAGGTGGTTGTGCAGGTGAAGGTGGGAGAGAGGACATTGTTGGCCCATGTTTGGGAGAGAAAGCAGGTGGCCCTCCACTGGCATTGGAGTGGGAGTGGTGTGGCACTGACTGCCCCACCCCCACCAATCCCGGCAATTGAATGGGATCCGGGTTGGTGAGCTTCTGTAGAACTCTGGTGCCATGTAAAATGTTGAAGCCAGTGCTACCAGTTCCTAGCAGTTCCCTCCTTTATGTACCTGTCATGTTTGTGAAGTCCTTGCTGACACAGACTCAGGAAGATAGTGACAGTACAGGTGTCCAGTTTCACCAGGGATTGACTCGTATTGTCACCTTTAAACAAGCAGTGTAGGACGGAGTTGTGTTCAGGGCTGTGGTGCAAGGAAAAGACGTGCAGCAGGAGTGGAAGGTCCGCACTGCCCTCTGGCACGCAAGAGTGCCGGACGGGGGCCGGGGCTGTCGGAGTGGGGCCACCTCGTCCGGCCTCAGCGTGCCACAGTTGGCACGGCGCGCAGCCGTGATGTACGTAGGACGTCGTTGGCGTTTAATCGGACTCACAGTCTCTTCTTGTTTCTCTTTTCCTTCCTTCCTTCCTTCCTTCCCTTCCGTCTTCTGACTTCTTTGCCTAAATAACCGCTGCTACGTTGTCTAATGATGTGCGTGGCCTCCTGAACCTTCTGGGACTGGCAGACTAAGAACCAGTGCCTTTCTGTCGAGCAGTCAACCATCTTTATGCTTTCTCAGACTTCCAGCAGTCTGAGTTTCTGATGGAACAAGGTGATGCTTTTCTGTCTTTTTGCATGTTTGGGGTTGTAGTCACAGGGCAACAGAGGGCTGACTTTTAATATCAAGCGCTATCGAACACACACTCTGGTATTTGACTCCTGTGCTTGTTCTAACCACCACCACACCAGGAAATAAATGGATAACGTGTACCTCGATCTGCAGAAAGGGCACTTGGGCTGTGTTTTCCATCAATACCACTAACCACTGTTTCTCTCTCAGCATCCATTGAAGTATCCATCCCACCTGCAAGGGGCAGCTGTGTCTTCACTGAGGCCCAGCTGAGAGCATCAGGCTGTGCCACCCTGGTTCCTACCCTCGAAGGTGTGGGTGTGGCGGTTCCTAAGTCGCAGGAGCCCCTGAGCAAGCACAGTTACCTCAGTGCCGTCCTTCTCTCCGCATCCCAGACAGGGGCCGCGCTCACCTGGCTCACACTCACCTCTGTAAATCCACTCTGCAGACAGGGAAACTGAGGCCCCCACAGCGAGGTGTGCTCAGGGTGCTACAGAGCACTGTGGAACAGCAGGACTCGGGGAAGCCATTGACTGGGACTGTGGACAAAGCCGGGAGAGATGTGTTTTGGCTCAAAAGTTTTACCAAATTCTAGAAAAACCTTCTGCTTTGTTTTAAATGGCTGCAGTGGCCTACTTCTTAGCCATAGAGAGCCAAAATTAGTGATACTTTGAAAAGACATTTGGTAATACTGTTTTACCAATGTAGATTATTTAATAGGAAAATACCTAAAGCAAGAAAAAGGCTTTTTTTTTTTTTCGTTAAATAACAGCTCATCTTCTATACATTTTAAACACTATTTTTTAACTAACAAGATGATACGTTTTTCAGTCCAAGTAATTACTCGTAATCAAAAGTTTTCTAACCTGGTGCCACCAGAATTTGTTAGAACTAATTACATAACTTCATGTCACTGTCTACGTACTTGAAAACATTCAGGGTGGAATTATTAGGAACACTTTGATAAGTCACAGAAGGTGCCCATGAAATTGATTCAGTCCCGCCAGCTCTGAGCCAAAAAGACGCAGTTTGACACTGTGGACGCGGTTTATTAAGAGTTGATTTGCTTCTGAACCTTTGCAGAAGCCACAGTCTAGCTGCTGGGAAAAGGTCGTCACTGAGTGCTCTGTGGTGTCCAGGCCACGCAGGGTGTGACCCACAGGTGTCCCCACAACCACACCTTCACAGAGTCCCCGCAGCCCGCACGCCCCTGGCACGCACAAGGCGAATGCTTGTGTCACTGTCAGACCACCCAGACTTTGGCAAAACTTTGGAGGAATGGACATTTGACTAACCCGTATGTGGAATACAGAGTACTTCAAATGGAGGTTTTTCCTTTTAATCTGCTCTATTGAAAGTGAAACACAGGCACCAGGTGACATATATATGTACACATGTGTGTGTGTGTGTATATATGCATATATAACTTATATGTGTATTCATAGCTGTGTCTGCCTATATTTTATATATAATTGAATTATATATAACTCAAAGGGCAACAGCTCCACCTCTTGTTTAGTTCACTGTTCTCTGCAGAAGGCGTTCTGCAGTTACAACCTTTTAAAACTCTTCACCTTTTAAAACCCCTTCTTCCTGTTACTGAGAAATGACTATGGTTTGACTGGAAACCCTTAGTGTTCAGATGCCCAGCCCCGTTGACCTGTAGCACCGTGACACCTTGAACTTCCAGGATTCTAGTCTCGGGCAGGACGCTTCTGTTTGACTACAAACAGGCTGAATGAGGGGGCTAGGGATCAGAAGGACAGGGGGAGGCAGGGCCCAACAGATGGGGCCTGGCAGGAAGATAGAGGCAGAAGGACGGGGGAGGGGGCAGGTACAGCTCCTGCTCCCAGAGCCCCGTGGTGCTCTTCTGTGGTGCGGACAGCCCAGCCGTTCAGGAAAGGGCACTCAAAAAGCTTTCAGGTGAGTCGTAGGACTTTTTAGCTTCAGGGATCTGGAAGCACTTCCTGTGCTCTCAGCAGCGGCTGGCCATGGCTGTGTTGGGAGCAGGCCCAGTGCAGCCCTCCCCACTGAGGCCCCGCTGGCCCGCTGGCCCATCCTCTCAGCACAGGCTCCGGCCCTGGGTCTTTCACGTGAAGGGCCCTATTAGAAAGACCACCTCTTTCCCTCAGCAGAGCCCCAGGGAGGTGCCCACCCCACTGCCCCTAGTCTTGCGCAGACTTCCACGTGAACCCGACGTGCCCTTCTCACGCCCTTGTGGGTGTGGCCCCACGTCCCAGCCACACAGCTGGGCTGGGTTTCTCCTGGAGAGCTCTCTCGTTCCGATGGGGCGGCTGTCTCAGTGTCTTTCCTCGCCTTGCAGAAGAGCTCGAAACTCAAAACAGCGGTCGATGCCGCGCCGAGCACGGACAGGCCGCTTCTGAAGGACGTCTTGCCGGGGCCCAGGCGCGATTAGCCCAAGGATAGGTAACGGCATCCACCATGCTGGCAGGCTTACCGGGTGTGCTGTGAACCTTTCAAACTGTCTGTTTTTCCTCCAAAGTTTTGCTGTGCTGTGCCATTTTGATCACAAAGGTTCGTTTTTTAAAAAAACAGAACATGATTTTTACACACAGATATCTGTATCCCAGGTAAGTGACCTGCCTGAGAGTGGCTGGACTGTGTATGGTTGAGTAGTGTACACACACACGCACATGCACACGAGTGGGTGCACGCACATGCCCCGACATGTACACACACCTGCCGTGGTGAACGTGGTTCCACGTGCCCTGATGTGACGTCCTTGCCCAGTGTGCCTGGTGTTTGGTGTGCCAGAACAAAGCTCAGTCCTCATCTTTGGTGGTGAAGACAGCTTCACCCCAGAGGTCTGGCGGGAAAGGCCACATTTGGAAATAAAAAATGGAGTACTGTGTGATTTGCAGTGATGTCTGGTATGGATGCATTGTCATCCTTCAGCCAGAATGTGGAGCTGTGCCTGTGCCTGAAAAACGGGGAGAGGAGACGCAGCCATATTCAAAAGCCTTCTGAGCTACACTTCTCAGGTTGGACACCCTCGCCCATCTTCTCTGTCCAGAAGCAGGCGTGCTTGGAGCGGTTATTCCTTTAACATGGGCTTCTCCTGCACAGCGGCCCCTCACTCCCGCCCTGCCTGTTAAGTTTAACGGTGTGTAGGGGGTGTCACCAGTCTCCTCAGGCTGTTGATGAGAAACCACACCGGCCTCGTTTGCCTGTGCACCCAGAGGCAAGCACAGGCTGGAGAGGCGAGACAGCCAGTCAGTGCCGTGTGGACCCCGCTCTCTGAGGGGTGGTTTAGCACTCTTACATTAAAGGTCTCTGGGGCCTTTGCATATCTGTGAACATTGTCTTTACCCACGATGGGACCGACAAGGGCAGTGCATAGCCAGGCCAAGGCTCACACACCGACTCTGTGCCAAGTTCACGTGGGACGGACACCCTCTGACCCGTGTCCTGTAGTGGGAGTCCCTGACCATGGCAGTGATGGCAGTGACTGCACCATCGTGGTTAACGGGGTTCTTGTGAGGGTCCTGACTCGGTCTTCCTTGTTCCCCCACAGAGCACGCGCACACAGAGTCAGGACCACCTCTTAGAAGTCAGCCGTTTCGTCTCTCTGCACAGCCCCAGTCCCTCGGCCACACAGCCTGGCTCCTGCTCCAAACTGGTGACGCTGACGTGCCCGGAGAGCAAGGAGTGCTCGGTCCTCCCTCCCACTGTCACTGTCTCAAACAGCTGGAGGCCCTGCTCCCGTGGGCCCTGTGGGGAGACAGGTGGCGAACAGATCACCAGTTCAAGCCTTTAAGAACCGCACCGCAAGTGTGTGCTGTGCACGCATGAGCTTTTCCTCTGCCCCTAAAGGGAGAGGAAGGGGCAGCAGGACCTGGCTGGAGTGCATGGGCTGGCAGTCTGCGTCACCATTTCTCGTAGGCCTGGTGGCCTTGTGTGTGCAGTTGGCCTGGTACATCCGTCCTGGGTCAGGGTCTCTGTGTCTGCGCCCTCTGTCACCTCCACCACACGTGTCACCTGAAGAGGTCCTCTGCTTGGAGGTGGGCAGTCCAGCCTTGAGCGGGAGGCAGCCACACCCACCAACCGTCATGTAAGCACACGTGTGACTCGCCCTTGCCGTGGGACCTATGGGTCTGGCCTCTGCCCTGCCTTCTCCAGAGCCCTCTGGTACTCTGCTTTGAGCACCGACGCCCCAACAGCCCGTCCATTGCCTGTCCGCGTCACAGACTGTGCTGTTGCTTTTGTTCAGAGCCCTCCACATCCCGACCTCATCTTTAGGGCTGTGTCTGATTCCAAGTTTGTTTCTCTGGGGTGATTTACCCCTGTGTGTTTGGGAGTATCTTTGAATGTTTCCATGTCTCCTCTTCTCCCGACCCCTAGCTGCCTCTGTGGGGAATAAAAAAGGAGTATTCACGTGGGCGGAGTAGGTAATCCTGGCCATTTTAAGCTCTCCCAGTACAAGTCTTGATATATTTGTCTTCACTCTCCCAAGGGTAAAGCTCATCAGTTTACTGTTGTTGGGAAACGTTTGTTTCACGGATGTCAGGGGAAGGGTGGTGGTCTGGGTGCCCTGGACAGATACGGCTGTGGTAGTCTATCCCCTTCCAGTGTCTTCATGGAGAAGTGGTCTCTGGGGGTGGTGTTCATCTTCCAGGATCTCTTTCAGGCCATCATGGGTCTGCCAGCAAGAGGGCCTCTGAGTTCTAAAAAGCAGTATCACCACCTTAGACTGTCACCTCCCTGGTAACTCTGACCAAACCTTGCTTTGAGTGTTCTGTTCCATCTCTGCTTTGTCTTAGCGTGCTGTCCAGTGGGTAAGCCATCAGGAGGCTGCTGTGTTGTGAAGTTCCTGTCATGTTTCTGTACTGGTGTTTCTATTTCTAGAAATAACCTAGTTGACATAGCCTTAATGGTCCTTAAAGAAGACATTTCAGTTTGAGATTCAAACTTGAGACTTTAAAACGGATGCCTTTGTAGAAAAGCGTCACTGGAAACTGAACTAACAGCAGGCACCTTGTCCACTGCCAGATTTCGTGCTGTGGAATCTGGGGCTGTTGGTAACTGAACACTGAGTTTGTTTCAGAGATGCTTGATGTTAGATAGTTTTGGAAGTTCAGATTTCACGAGTCGATTGTATAATGTTTCACCTAAAATATTCATTTGACATTGGGGCACGTTAACAGTAGGAACGGCGAACGTAAACTAGCTGGGATAAATCAAGGGGAGTATAGACACCATACCAAAGACTAGGCAACGAGCGTTTGGTTTTAGAGCAAGACCAAGAGTGAGGAGGGCGTCACGTCCATCCCGAGGGTCCTCCTCACCACACCCTCCAGTCCCCGTCCCGTCCTCCTGTCACGTCCCCGTGTCCTCTGTGTGGTGGCTGCCCTTGGCCACTCTGGTCCACACTAGACCCTGCAAACAATGGTGTGTGCATTTTTACAGCTGTTTTTAAGAACCTAATATGGGCATAAATGTAATACCTGTAGGGGGGACAGATTCTCTGTGTGTTTAGTTAACAAATTCTTTGTAATGTATTTTTTTAGAAATCCTAAAATTGCCTTTGCACTGAAGTATTTTCATAGCTGTTTATATCTCTTACTCGTTTATTTGTTAACATAGCATATCTAATTTTTAAAGTATGTTTTTAAAGCTCTTATTTTTTAAGTTGATGTCATTCTGGCCACTTTAAAGTCTGGTGAGGGCTTTCACTGAATGTCCCAATATCTGATGAATGTGAATCTTCAGGTTTGATTTAATTCTCTACACCTATTTGTTTTCTGGTGTTTCTGGTGGCATTGATTAGTTAAAAGGTGTATTTCAAGTATATTTTGCAATGCTTATTCTTCACATTTCAGTTTCATCTGCTTTTTGTTTCGTTCTTAATTTCTATCCTTCAGCCTTAAAACAGAAGCTTCTTACTTGATGGTTCAGTATCTTCTTTCCGCCTGTATTGAGACAGTTACCATTTACCTCTGACAATTCAGGTCTCATCATAAAAGTCACTAAATCTTTAGCACACTCCAAAATGTTTTTGAAAAATTGTTTGGGAAATGAAGGGACTGTGCCTGGTAATTTCAAGTACATAAGGGGCATGAGACAAAAAACAAAGGGAGGAAGAGAAGAACCCCACTGAAATGACATTTCAGATATGTCTCTGATATTCAGATATTAATGTGATATTTTTCACCTTATAGTAGCTAGTTTTTACTTGCCTTTAACTTTAAAGCAAGTAAGGTCAACTTAATTTAAGCATTTTTCTTAGTTTTGAAAATCTTATTCACAACTGCATATGTTAATAGATCATGAACTCCTAATTTCCCACAATGGTCAGAATATACGCTTCCGAACCCACGCCCCACCCCAGCAGCAAGTCCTCCGTGCATGAGTGGTCTGTCCGACCGCGGCGCATTCTCTTGCTTTCAGCTCCAGGTCCACTCATGGCCACACTCGTGCCAGTTCTCATGCACACACATACACGCTCCCTAGGCCCCAGGCATCCCTGCCTCCTTCCTAAGGGGATCCTGCGAGGAGCCTCCAGAAGGCAAAGCTCCTTGGGCTTCTGTGTCAAGTGCCCAGGCAGGACACGGGAGGCTTTGCCGGGCAGCCCCCGGGTTTGAAGCGGAGCTGCTCAGTGACCCAAGCAGCAGTGCCCTGGCCCAAGCTCTTCCTTTGCAGGAAGTCCAGCTCCCACCTCTAACTGACACCTCCCCAAAGCTTCATCCTTGGGACAAGTGGCAGAAAGTGGCATCTGGACCCTCCCAGCTGCAGCATCTTCACATATGTCCAGGAGCACGGGAGACCCTCTGCCTCAGGGCAGCTGGGAGAAAAGGCGTCCTTCTCTTGGCAATTCCTACTAGAACCCAAATCAACCCACCCCTATGCATTTGACTCCATAGGGTGAACACAGACCAGATAACACCCAGTGGTGGTGGAGCCTGGACTGGGGAAGGAGGCTAGCAGTGACCTGCTTCTGCCATAACAGGTTTATAGAATTATAGTTCGGCCCGGTGAGATTTTGCAGCCATTAACTACAGAAATGTCTCACCCACGCTGCTACAACTATTCTCAAATCGCTGGCCATCAACCAAATGTGCAGTGCAACCTAAAGGAAGTTTTCTGGCCTTTTTCTTCAAAACCACTAATTTCACCTGTTTTGCACTGACTCCTAATAACCAAAAGCAACCACTACTACGTTATCTTTAAATTAATATTTATTTCACAACTCAATATAACAGTTTGGTATGCAGTTTCTTGTGTTCTACATTTCTTTTGGAAATTTCCCATCACTTTAAAAACAGGAGAAATTTCTGTTTGCACATGCATTTTCTTTAAAGCTAGAAGGTAGATAAATGAGAAAGAGAATCATTCTGATATTGTCTATAAACAAAGTTTTGATGAAGATGTGTTGGAAGTATTATTAAAGTGTGATTCTACTTTTGCAGAAAAAAATATAAAGATCAGTTTATATAGCTTTATTTTTTACCTTATATCAAAATATACAGAATTTTAATATGCATATATTGTCTCTGAATTAAAATTATGTGTGTCTGCATCGCTGTTTAAAATGTTCATTGAATATGTAATGTAATAAAAGAAAATCTTTAAAAATGTATTAAACAGGAATGGAATCCATAGTTGTCCTCATCGCAAATACTGGAATTTATTTTTAAATTATTGAATATGGTAGGTGCATTTAAGATAATAAATCAGCCTCCAGTCATGTTTAATTAATAATTCAGTAACCTGCTTTGAAAAATTAAATTGTAAATTGAACCAAATCTTACATTTCTGTAAAGTTTATTTTGTATGGTGTTTTTAACTTTTATTTCTGTAGATAAAGTATGAGTTAATTACATTGGACTTTTCTGCAGATTATCTAAGCAAGAGACTTGAATCTGCTTGCAATAAAGAGGAAAAAACGTTTGGTTTAGTTTCTTTATAAATGAACACCATCTGGGAACTGGACAAATTTCTGCTAACAGAAGCTACAGAGAAAAGCACGTTCAAAGTGTGTCACTTTTTCAGATAAAGTGGAAAACACTGTGGAAAGAGCTTCCCTGAAAATGTGTGAGGTGAGGTGAGGTGGTTTCAGCCCCCTCCTGCCCCTGCTGGCACCTCCCACCCCCAACCCCGCACTCACTGAAGCCTTAATGCCCAGCTGCAGGTTGAGGGGCCCATAGAACAGAAAATACAATCTTGGGTTTCATAACACTTTGTTGTCCATCCTCACCCCCCCCCCACCTTCCTTGACCGTCATGCTTGAGACCCACGCCTTCAGCCACATTCCTGAGCTTCCCCTTTCCTTCTAGACTCCCTTTCCTCATCCAGGCCCCCAGACCCTACATGGGTCTCCAGGGCTTTGCTGGTCACACCCAACTCTTATGATGGAGATAGAGTTAGTTCTGTGTGCCTACCCAGTCAGATCCTGGGTACTTCCTAAACATCCAGGAATTCTCCTCCTGGCTCTGGAGGGTCTGCAGCTTAGTCCCTACCCCTGTCTCCCCCCAGCCCTGCACCTGTCTTCTGGCGACCACTTGCCTCCCCACCCACTGCCCCTCCTCCACAAAACCTGATCCAAGGGTCTGGGATTCTGACTAGCTGGGGTGACAGAGGTAGAGTCAGGTTGAAGACCCCTGGGCTGACAAAGCCCCTTTGACAGCTGGCTTTGCTCAGCTTGGTGTCCGTGCCTCAGGGACCGGACCAGCCCAGCCCCCTGGGAGGGACTGAGTCAGGCCTCAGGCCTTGCTGTGTACTATTCTGAATTTGGGACTTTTTCCCCAGTCCTGGAATGTCACCAAGCAAACACACAGTGAGCACTGGATAACACTCACTGAATGAGTGACCTTCACGGTTCCAGATCAAATCCCAGTAGCAGCTGACACAGAAGTCCACAAAATGCCAGAGCTGCAACAGTAAATGCCACAGGTGAATCCAAGGTCCCAGTGCCACTAGCTGTTGATCACATACTCTCCACACCTGCCTCAGGTGACTTAAACAATGACCGCACTAACCCTGGCAGCTGGGATGAGCCAAGTGACCGCACGTTGGTATGAGGCTTGGCAGGTGTGAGCAGCCACTGCCATCCACCTGTGTGCACAACTGTGCACAGGTCCTGTCCCAGCTTGATCATACCCATACATTATTTTTTAACTGACTTGGTTTTGGTTTTTCTTTAATTTACTGACTGATTTTAGAGAGAGGAAGGGAGAAAGAGAGAGAGAGAGAGAGAAACATCAATCTGTTGTTCCACTTCTATATGCATTCATTGGTTGATTCTTATATGTGCCATGACCGGGTTTCAAACCCACAACCTGGGCAAATCGAGACAATGCTGTAACCAACAGCTACCCAGCCCAGACAACACTCACATTATTAAGCTTCCTCTTTCATGGAAAAGTCTTGGAACACAATTTCTCAATTCCTTTCTTGCACTATGGGATACCACTAAAATTGTACAATCATATTAACTTCCTCAAGGGAAATGCTCACCTTTGGACATTTTTATTATTCAGGGAGTTATTAGAATCACTCAGAAACATCTAATCAGATAGTCAATTTCTAATTCATCATTGACACACATTTGCGAGTCTGAATCAGGTCTGACAGAGGCCCAACAAACATCTAAGGAGCCCAGCACCTACGAATAAGATGAAGAACTTACCGAAGACATCAAACCCCACAGTTAGTAGGCAGGTGTCAGGGATAAAACAGGTGGACCTTGAGTAAGCACTTGCTGCTCGATGTCCAGAGAAATTTACACTCATTGCCCGTAGCAGTTATTCAAGGTACCCTGTCTCTATCTTTACATGACTTTGTTTGCTCTGTTGGCCCTGAGATACAGGAAATCACAATACCCTGGAAGCCACAGAAGGTCATGCCTTGCACCCTAGGGGCCTATTGACAGACACTATCCTAATGTAGTTGTTAAAGCTTTAATGAGAAATATGGGTTCTTGGATGTATTACTCATCAAGAATATATATTATCCTTTAAAATTATACAAAATCATAATTGGAGAAAAATACACTCATCCATGCTCTTATTCGTTGGTTTTCACAAGATTGAAAGAAAGGGAAAGGGATTTAAGTAAATTAAAACACGTCATCCTGACCATGTGACTTGGTTGGTTGGATGTGGTCCCACAAAGTGAAAGATGGCTGGTTCGATTCCTGGTCAGGGCACATGCCTGGGTTACGGGCCAGGTCCCCAGTAGCGGGCAAGCGAGAGGTAACCACACATTGCTGTTTCTCTCCCTCTTCCTCCCTCCCTTCCTCTCTCTCTAAAAAGAAATAAATAAATCTTTTAAAAAATAGTCTGAAAATATGAGTTAAATATCAAAATAAACATGATGCTTTAATTAACTAAGATTTTGATTCATTTATGATTACAGTTCCTCAATCTTTATGAACCAGTTGAGCAAAAAATATATACGCGATAGGGGTAAATGAAGGTTAAAATATTGCCCAGGGACATTAAAGGCATCAAACCCAAGAACCTGCTGTTGTTCCCAGCATTTGTAGGTTGTCTCACGACAGTTAGGAGTAGAAAACTGCTGTGTGGACAATTGGTGGGAAGGGGTAATCAGGCAGCACAGACCAGGCCGCCCCGCTTGGGAACCAGTCTGTGTCTTCTGCAGCACTCAGCGGAAGAGCAGAATGAGACAAGGTGCCTGCTTGCTCGCCGTGTCCCTTTCCTGGGATGGCTGCAACAAAGCACCGGGACCTGGGTGGCTTTAAACAATAGGAATTGATTGTCTCACGGTCCTGGAGGCAGAAGTCCCAGAGCAGGTGTCAGCCATTGGTCCCTTCGGAGGCTGTGAGAGAGAATCTAGTCCATGCCCTCTCCCTACGCCCGGCTTCTGGTGCAGCTGGTGGCCCTGGGTGTTCCTTGACTTGCAGACGCATCACCCATGTCTGCCCTCACCTCCACACGGCATTCCCCCTGTGCGTGACTGTGGCCAGATTTCCCCTTTTTATGAGGACACCAGTCATATTGGGTTGGGTGCCTAATGACCTTATTTTAGCTCAGTCACCCTGTAAGGTCACATTCTGGGCAGTGGGGGTCAGAATCTCAACATGTCTTTTGCGGGGACACAATTCAAGCCATGGCAGTGGTCTGGGGGACATTGACACACTTAGTCTGGCTTCCGAGCAGTCGGACCAGCACAGAGGCTGTGCCTACAGGGTCCGAGGGGAGAGGTGAGTGGCAGGCGGTGGGCGCGTGCTTAACTCGGGGGAGACTCAGCTGCACCCCGGCTCACACCCCCACACTCCGGCAGCTGCACAAGTGCTTCTCACCTCAACTCCCAGCTGGTCCTCCTGGGAGTGCAGGTCCTCCTGGGAGTTCAAGTCCTCCTGGGGCACTGAGCCTGGGAGGGCACCTTGTTGACAGGCAGAACCTGATTGACAAAGAAGAGTCCTCATGAAACGGAAGGATAGAAATTAGGTTGTAACCCATCTCTCATGGCTGCACATTTCTTCAAAACTCAGTCTTTCCCTAGCAGAGAAGAGGTGATCTGTGGCAGGTAAGCAATCTCTCCCTCCCTCGAATCAGTGTCTCCCTGTCTGCCAAGAGATCCCCGTCAGCCCCAGACAGCTGATCTGAAACCAAAGTGTCCTGTCAGCTGCTGACACATTGCTCAGCTCCTCTTTTTAAAAATCTTCCAATGGTGGTCGACCATATTTGCTGTGTCTGTCACCTGCCACTGTCTTCTCAGCCTTCCCAGTCAGGCTTCTGTCTTCTGCTCCACTGGGACAGGCCCAGGGATGCCATGTCACTCAGAGCCCTGTCTTCCTTCTTCCCCTGCCTTGGCCTTGTCCAGAGCCCCTCTGGGTACTGGGAGGTAAGCTCCACGGAACTGCAGACTATGCCTTGTTCCCTGTGAATGCTCAGCGTCCAGCTCCGGGCCTGGAGGGCTGTGGGCACCAACCCACCTGCCCTGCTGAGCCAGCATTTTGGGGCACAGAGCGGTGCTGGGGCTATGGGTAGCCAGGGCAGGCCTGGCCATTTGCTGTCAGAAGCAGGGTTGTAGGAGCCCTCGCCCTGTGGGGCTGAGGCACAGCTAGGAGGAGCCACGGGGCAGGAGCTGATCCGCAGAGCCGCAGTTAAACCCAGAGGCCCAGCCTGCCTTTGTTCAGGAGCAGCAAGGGTGTGAGGGATGGCTGCCGTCAGGATCAAGGTCAGGGTGCTGCCAATTTGGGGGACAAGATAAGATAACGTTTTTTCTTCCCCATTTCCTTTTCCAGACTGCTTCTCTGAAGCCCTAGGGATGGGATAGGCAGCAGCCCTCTCCTGAAGGGCTGGCCCCTCAGAGCATCTCCGAACTCCCAACAACCAGCTCTTCATTTGCTCCCAATGTGTTCCAGTTTGCTCCCTCCCTACCCTGGACCAGGCCTGGCAGGGCACATTCTGAGACACTCTGAGGGTGCCCCAGGTTTTCTGAAGGGAGGAAGGATGTACTGTCTCCTTTTTCTCTTCACCTCATATGGAGAACAGTGTTCACCAGCTAAGCTGTTACTGCGTATTCTGCTGAGAGTGATGCTCTACATAAAGGATTTCATCTCAAATGGGAAAATTTCAAACACTGAGAGAAACGGGGAAAAACCTGGAAGGCGGATGAACCTTTTTCAACTACTTACTGGGCACAGTGACCAAATGGGGATGCCTTTGAAGGAGTCCAACCACAAGGGGCCACAGATACCCGTTCCCACATGCTGGCAGATGTGCTAAATGCAACAAGATTGCCGTCAGTCTCTGTGGTGGACGTAGTAGAGCCTGCAGCAGGCGGACTGCTAATTCCCACCTCTCAGGACAGAGCCCAGGACACGCACATGCCAAGACACTACATATGTGCTCTGAAGATGGAATGATGGCTGGATGCGAGGAGCCCTGCTCTCCAATGCAAGCTTGGATAGTCCTGTATGAATTACCCCTTAGGTTTCCGCTCCTCAGGCCCTTTCTAGACCCCGCTTTGTGATGGTAATTTCCTTGTGCCTCACTGAGGCTTCTGTAGTTGTGAAAGCTGCAGAGTCACAAAGAACTCTTCTGGCCATAACAAGGCAGACATCAGCAGGGCACTACTCAGGACAGTGATAAGCTGAGCTGGACCTTTGTTCTTGGGGGAAGTCATTTCCTCTTGAATTACCTCCACTTTAGAATTAGCTCTAAGATTTTCTGAACAGCACAGAACTCTCAGGGCTTTGTCCTCTGTATTTTCACTGCACTGGTGACCGTGTCCCAAAGCAGTAAGCGTTCATGGAGAAGGAAAGACAGCCAGGCTGTGTTTGCTGGTCCATTGGTTCCCAGGGAGTTGCCTCCCACTTCCCGGCCAGTTCTGCATAACCGGGGTGATGGCTCAGTCCCCGCATTGTGGCCGAATGCATTTCAGTTTGCAGTCCGTGCTGTGCCGCCTGTGGGATTTGAGCCAGCAGCCTGCATGCATTCTCCTGACGGGGTCATGGCTCAGGTCACTGGCCATTTCCTCTCATTTTCTGCACCAGTGGTGCTCTCTGCTTGCACATCCTGCAGAGCTCCTCCCCTGCGGGCCCCATGGGCTACCTCCCTTTGGACTTTTATTGCTCAATTAAACAATATTTAATATAGCCTGTCAGAAAGAATCTGTTACCAGATGGTCTTTGATGCTCTCATGGGAAATGGGATATTGGTCTTAAAAAAAAAGCAGGTAAAGAACACCACATTGGCCCCCTCTGGCCTTTTTCTCACACCCTTTCTGAGGGCGCTTCCAGTAATGTGCCCTTCCAGTCTCCTGGGCTCATTCTTCGAGGGAAAACTATTGGGCTGAGGGAATTCCTCTTCTGTTTAATTGCCTATGCCCCTCAGATTGCCCCAGATCTTCTCCAACCCAGCCTGCCCCACTCCTCAGTGGAACGCTGCTGTCTCTGTTGGCTCAGTAACCCCTGTTCTCATGGTGCACCCACCGCCTCCCCCAGGACCTCCGCAGGAAAGCGTGGTGCCTTGGAGACACAGCATCAAGGCAGTGAGAGCCTGGGCCACTCCTCAGAGCCGCCCAGTTGTGCACGCCACGAGGTGGGGAGCACACCCAGATTTTCCACAAGACCCCAAGTGGCATGTGCACTGGTCTGGCCCCAGACGGGTCAGTGTCCAGGCACTCTCCCCGCAAGGTCAGGGTCCTCTGTGGCTCTTCATCGTGGTGTGTCCTGCAGTTGGAGTTGCCTTTTGGGTTTATATTTAGTATTTCCCATTCGGCAGAACTCCATTTTTGTTTTATTCAAAGGGGCTGCCCACCTTTATCCACGAAATGCAGACATTTTAAAGCCCCAATTAAAGTTTATGTCTAGATCAACATTTGGGATGTTTTAGTTTTTCTATACCTTTTGTTGTTGTTCTAATCAAGAACTTCTGTTTTCCCGGAACCCTGGGATACAAGAATTAAAAGGCGGGGTCTTTTTCCTTTCCTTGCAAAAGTGTTGCAGGTTAGGTACCCACGCAGCCGGCTCCGCAGCACAAGGCCCTGCGTGCTTCTCTCAGGGACGCTCTTTGGCGTAAATCATCGAGAGGTGCACACGGGGCCAACCTCAAGTGCCCTAAGAATTGGAAACCGGCACCGTAACCCTAAGCGGCTGCGGAGTCCTGATTTCCCGTTTTCTGACCTACGTGTAGGGTGATCTGCTTCCTCCCTCCCCGAGGATTGCCCGCCAGTGGCCCGGCCACGGCACAGGTCCAGGGAAGTCGCGGAGCTCAGGGGACCCAGAGCGGCTGGGAGTCCCAGCGTGGGGCCCCGGGCTTCGGAGAGGACGCACAGCCTCCCTTCTGGCCGACTCTGGCCCGGGCCCTTGAGGGAGCCGGTGGAACTCCAGTTTTGCAGGTGAGCCCCGGGATGTGACGTCGCGGCCGGGGAGAATCCAGAGCAGACCCCCAACTCCGTCCCGTGCCCCTACGGTCGCTCGGCCTGTGTCCGGGGCCGAGCGACCCCCGGCGTAGAGGGGAGGAGGGGAGGGCCGGGCTCGAGGTGGCCCCGCCCCCGACGGCTCCCTGCGGGCTCCCGGCCACTCGCCGCCGCCGCTCACCTTCTCCGCACCCCGCCCCTCCCCTGAGACTCCTCCCCCTGACCTTAAGCCCGCCCCTTCCCTGCCGCTCCCTCCCCTCCCCGTCCTAACCCAGCCCTTCCCGCCCCTCTCCCGGACCTTTCCCCTTTTCTGCCTCTCCCGCCCTCCCCTCCCCTCAGCTGTCCACCCCGTCCCCCCGCTCTCTCTCCCTCTCCCCTCGACTTCTCCCTATCCTCCTGCCCTCCCCTCCCTCTAACTTGT
The DNA here is from genome assembly GCA_007922815.1 of Macrotus californicus. Lineage (NCBI taxonomy): Eukaryota > Metazoa > Chordata > Mammalia > Chiroptera > Phyllostomidae > Macrotus > Macrotus californicus. The sequence continues at coordinate 44,033 of VMDR010002612.1, forward strand.
CCCCGCGGCCCGCCTCTCCCCGGCCTCTCCCCCACGTCCTCCCCTCTCCTGCCCCTCTCCGGTCCCTTCCCCCCGGCAACTCCCCCTGTCCCCCTCCTTCCACTGCCCTTTTCTCCTCCCTCTCTCCTCCCCTTTCCCCTCCCCCTCCTCCCCTGCCTCGAGACCCGAGGAGACCGTGGCGTCAGCGCGCTGACACCTGTGCGCACCTGCGAGTGTGGAGGACAGAGAGCCGAAGACCGCGAGGAAGACTGTCTCACGGCCGGATCAGGTGTGCGGAGGGTGGGACGGGGTGGAGGGTGGCCGGAGGAGGTGGTGCGGACACGGCGTCTGGGAAACAGAGGGACTGTGGTCTGGGCGGGCTGGGACCATTCCCCCACCACCCGCCCTGCCTCTGGCCTCTGGGATCCCAGAGGATCCCTGCGTAGGGAGCCACCCGGCCTGAGGATGCGACTCCAGGTGCACAGATGCCCCTCCTCATGGTCATGGGCAGGGCATCCTCTCACATCCTGACAGTTGTCACCCAAGGGGGCTCTCTCCTTCAGAGTCCCCTAATACCTCTCAGAGCCACACCCGGAGCTCTCCCGCCTTCGTGCCTGCTGATGCATCGTTTTGGGGACAGGTGTGGGGACAGGGCAGTGTGGCGTGGGTGTCACCTGGTGGTGCCCCTCTGGGAAGTTCTCCCAGCTCAGCAGCTGGAAGGGACAGAAATCTAGCTGCTTTGCCTTTCAAACGGGAGTGGAAAAGAAGACCCCTGCAGTTTAAAAGAGAGAATGTCGTTTTCTCATTCAACTCCAAGGCTATTCCTACCACATGTTTTAAAAATCACCTTTGTTGCTCTTCATCCCTTCGGCTCCAGTGTAGCACTAAACACTTAAATAGGAGCCATAATGGGGAGGGGGAGGGTGGAGAAGAACCCGGAGGAGACTCTTTTCCTAGAGCAACTGCAGTCTTAACTTGACTGGAAACCTCCCCATCCAGGGGCAGGTGGCCGGATGTTGCCCTTAACAGAATGCCGGTGACTGCCTGTGAACCCTGGCCAGGGAAGGGGTTAAGGTGACTGTAAGTTCCCAGGCAGGATGTGCAGGGGATGGCCGTGGGAGGCCCCAGGATGTGTGACCACCAAGTGTCAGGGCTGAGCCACAAAAATAGAAGTTCATCCCCAGGGGCTGCTGGTGGTGGAGGCTCTGCAGCCCCTAGTCCTGCAGGCAGGAGACCCCATTTGGCTGGTAAGTGTGGGGGGTGAGGGCCCACTGAGCAGCCCTCACACAGGAGGGTCTTCTAAAGTGCAAATCTGATGGACTGGCTGGCCCCAAGCTGGTTTTGCGGCCTGAGTTCTCAGACCAAAATTTTCCTGTGTTCTGCCCCAGCCTCCTTAGACCAGCTGCCGCTGGGAGGGATCCACCTTCTCACACCAAGGAGGGACAGGGCACAGTCCTGCCCTGCAGTCCTGGGTGCGTGGAGAGGAGGCTATTGGTAAAATGGGACCAATAGGAAGAGAGGGTTTTCAGCTTTATTTTAGGGCCCCCTTAACTTTTCGCTCCCCACGTGGGCCCTGCAGCAGCACCCTCCCAAGTCCTGACTTCAGGACGAGGCAGGAGCCTGGGTGCCTGCAGCTAACACTCCTGGGGTGCAGTCACTGCCGGAGCACCAAGGCCTCTGCGAAGCTCAGTTCTGCTCTGTGTGGAGTGGGGTGGCACCTTCCCTGGCTGCCTCACAGAACTGTGAAAAGAAGTGACTTGTGTGAGTGGCTGTGAAGTATTGTACAAGGGGCGTGCCGCTAAGAGGGGGCGCTTAGGGACCTGGAAGCTTAGTTACAACCCTCTTTGTGTTACATACACCCAGTTTCAAAGGGTGGTAGAGGCAAAGTTCTCTTACAGGAGGCTTGCAAGGACAGTGAGGAGGGAGGTGGTGATTTCGCTTACAGAGGTGGCTGGCTCTGCAGAGCTCCTGCACCTGCAGGGGGGACCCCTCTGCGGGAAATCCCGTCTTTTGATTTTGAGACTCCACCCCTGGGCTTTATTGCGCTCCTGTTATAACTGGGTGGTCCAAGATCAACTTTCTAGTGATGCTCCCTTTCTGAGGTTGAAGACTGGAAATAAAATCTGGACATTTATCTGGGAAAGGCAGCATCTTGGTGACTTGCAGTGAGATTACAATCACTTCAAAAGGAGAAATCTCTGCCCTTAGGTTATTTAATTAACTTTTATAACATGGGGGAAAGCCTGAAATTGAAATAGAGGATACTGTGGTATCCTCCAGAATGTTTCTGATTTACAGTATCTGGCCCTCAGTTCAGTTGGTATGGTGTGATTGTGAAGAGAAGTTGTAGTTAGAAGTCCAATAATAACAATCACAGAAATGTAATGCTCTGTGTCAACCATAGCTTTTTCCTCTTAAATTCACTCCATTTCACCCTTTATGCCAGCTCATGAGAGCAGGGAGACTCTGGGTTGAGAGCGTAGGACCCGCAGGTTCATTTTCATGGTGATCTTCAAGGGAAAGAGGCCCCCAGCTCTGTGCACTCTCACGGGCTGCTCATTAGAACGCAGGCTCCTGGATCCACCAAGGCCCCTGAGCCTGACCGGGGTGGACCTGGAGCCCACACCGGAAGCAAGCCTGGTGATGCTCAGTGACTTTTCTCTCTTGAAGAGGACAGTAGAGGATGGGGGTAGGGCGTCTTTACCCAAATACCTGCAGAAAGAACTGCTCGAGGCCGAGAGCCTGGATTACAGAGAAGGCTGCAAGGAACTGGGTGGAGTTTGGCTTCTCAGTCGTCACAGGGCAGCTTGAAGAGGCCCGGGATGGCTCCCTCTTGAGGACTGCCCAGATGCTTATAGTGTCCTCGCAGGCTTTGTGCTGGCATGGACGGTCTGCAGCACCTTCCCCTTTGGGACAGCCACAGAACCGGGCTTCCTCAAGTGAAACTTTCAGAACTTCCAGCCCACAATAGGATACCAGACACACCATGGACACCAAGAAACTCTTAGACACCTAGGGGGCTGGACATCTTGACTTTGTGGCTAGTGGCATATCCTGAATGTGATTCATCAAAGCATCATGGCAGCCCTAGTCAGCTCCAGAATCCACAGGAAATCCAGGCCCCTCCCAGGACCTCCTAGTATCTCGTATCTCTTTGGAGCCCAAAGGACCAGTCCCTACCAGCTGGAGGTGGCCTCAGAGCGACCAAGTACCCATCTGAAGAGCCTGGGCCAGGCAGGTAACCTCTGAGTCTTGTCAGGTGACATGTTTGTTGGCTGTCACTCACAGTTGGGGGACATTCAGCTTAATCTCTTGAGAAAGTGAAGAATATTATTCAAAGTACTAAATTGAAACAAAGACAAACTCTGAACAAATTTAATAAGAAAGTCGTGATGTGAATGCCAATGAGCACACCAGCTGGCAAGCATTTAAGATCTTCTCAGGGCCTCCCCTCCCTTGTCTGTTTCTCATTCAGAATTAAGGGTTGGAGAAAGAATGCAGAGCAGGATTGGTTCCTGCAGGGAAAGGCCCTGCTCTCGTCCACACAAAGTGGGTGTGAGAGGTGGCATCTGAGTGGGGGGTGAAGATGGAGAGGGATGGAGGGGTGGGGAGGAGGTGGAGCAGTGAGGGAGAGGATGCGGGGGTGGGGGGTGGGGGGGGAAGCAGGCAGAGAAAGCAGCTGGGTCTCTCACGCTGGATGCTCCTGCCTTATCTTCAGCCTCCCTTTCCTAGGGCCACCTTCCTTTTTGTTGAATGGGAAGACTACATATTTAACATGGGCAATTCTTAACTGATAATGCAGTTGTTATCAGTGACAACAATGCAGCCAGTTGAGATATTTCTCTCTTTTTTTAAAAAAGAGTTCATTTATTTATTTATTTGCTTGTTTATTTATTTATTTATAGAGGGGAAAGGAGGTAGAGAGTGAGGGAGAGAAACATCAGTGTGTGGTTGCCTCTCACACGCCCCCTACTAGGGACCTGACCCGAAACCCAGGCACATGCCCTGACTGGGAATTGAACCCATGACCCTTTGGTTCACAGGCCGACACTCAACCCACTGAGCCATACCATCCAGGGCTATAGTCCTCTTTTATAAATGCATTTTTCTAGGGTTCCTGCTTCAATGGAGAAGCAGCTGGCGCCGGCAGAGTCAGATCTTCACACTAACACAATTCTTCTCCTGTCAAGGCGAGGCTGTGCAGTGCTGGAACCGCCCCTGCACTTCTTTCCATCACACTCTCCCAAGGGCCCTGTGACTGTGCCCAGAGCATGAATGCCCCCGAGTAGGATGTCAGAGTGTCTGTTTGCATGCAACTCTGGTCCACGTACAGACTGGCTCTCCCAGGACTCTGAGCTCCTGGACAGTGGGGGCTGCCCTGATGACTGTTCCCTTGGCACCCAGGTGCACCACATAGGTGGGCTGGGATCTTGGCCGAGCAGTAGGGGAGTCAATGAAGCTAGTTAACTTGGGTCTCCCACTGTGCTTGGCCAAGTCCCAGCCATCCAGTGACCGAGTTGTCATCTGGGTGCAAGATGCCTAGAGCTCTAGAGAGATGAAGACCAGCCTTGGGCCCACTGTCATTTCACCCAGTCCCAGCTGCTTAGCGGGACTTCTCCAGTGGGACACAGAGCACCCACAGGGCACTGACGTGGTTTGCGGCTCTGTGGTGTGCCAGTCTTGAGATTTTTATCTATTTTATTATTTTTTTAAGGATATTTTCGTTGATTTTAGAGAAAGAGGAAGGGCGGGGGATGGGCAGGAGGGGGAGAGAAAAAGAGAGAGAGAGAGAAAAGCATTGAGATGAGAAACATCAGTTGGTTGCCTCTTTTACGTGCCCTGACCGGTGATCAAACCCGCAACCTTTTGGTTTACGGGATGACTCTCTAACCAGCTGGGCCACCCAGCCAGAATTGCAGTCTTGAGATTTTTTAAATGAACAGATATTAATGACAACCAAGGTGACATTTGGGTTTGTCCTCTGTGCCCCAAGGGGTACTTAGCTGTGGAAAATCCACTGTTGGAGAAGCTGCCCTCTCTCCTGTACCTGTACCTGCCTGCATGTCTCAGGGTTGTTTTGACCATGATGTCCTTCACTTTTTGGGATGCCATCATCCAAAGCAGCCAAAAAATAAAAATCCTAGTGGGAGGGGGGAGCCTAGGGCAGAAGCCCCACCCTCCCCAGGCCCCTGGCACCAGCTGTCCTCAGCAAAACCCAGGAGTCTCAGGTGCCTGAGGCTGACCTGCCAGGGAGGGAGGCGGCCTTGGACCTTGTCCTATCCAAGTGGGGGATGGCCTCCCTGTCAAGTCGGGTGAAGGGCACGTTTGTTCTGTTTTTCAGAACAAACTAAATTAAAACCAAACCTTGGATCTTCTCAATCGTATCTTGAGACTGAGTGAACACTGATAATTTGTAAAATCTTGGCAAATGGAGGACAGCAACAGCAGGTGCCTTTCTTGGGTTGGTGGAAGGGCTCAGATAATGGACAGCTCTCTGGGACCTGGGGGCAGATCTCGGGAGGTGGGAACAGGGGTGCGAGCCCACACTGGGCCTTTTCCTGGTCCCTTCTGGAGGTTTGAGATCACAAATAGCCTGCTCGCATTTGAAATTCTCCCGTAGAATCGGGCAGAAAAGAGGACAAAACAGGATTTGCTGTTTTGTTTTTAATCAGGGAAATCTTCCTTTTTTAATGTCAAAACTAATTTAAGCAATCCAAAGTCTGCATACCTGGGTCTGGCTGTGCTGGACAGTCTGTGCCTTTCCTGGAGCACCAGGCGTGGTCTGACTTTCTTGGAAAGATGAAGCAGGAACCGAGGACAGGGGACAAATGCTGAGGCACGAGGTCCTGCCAGAGGCAGAGGATGTGAGATGTGGCTCATCTTCTCTCATTTTCACTGTGGAGGCCCCTGGGGATGGGGCAGTGTGCAGAGGTTTAGGGAATAAGGTTGTGGAATCAGGAAGACAGTTCTGGAAAAGCGACATGAAAGACACATGTGAGTAGCAAACAAGTTACTGATCAACAGAGGCATTAATAAAAACAAAGGGACGGAGTATGTAGGGTTGGCAGTGAAGCCCAGCAGAATTGTATGTTTTAGCAGGAAGAGGAGGGCGTGGGAGAAATGTGTCATCTTGTTAGGGACAGGTGTAGGGGTCGGTGACACCCCGAAGCATTTAGGATCTGAACTGTGTGACCCAGCCCCCCACCATCCTGTGGTGACTCCTTTCTCTCTGGAACGGTCATTGACACTCGGTGCCACAGTGCTCCTTTGGGTGGCATACTGGAACCCCTCCCTGGGGCTGGCCAGCACTGGGGGAGCTTATGGAGGTGCCCAAGCATCTGAAAGGTGGCCAGACCGGCGAGCCTCACTGAGCGCAGGCTGGCATCCGTGGCCAGGGATCAGGGAGAGAACGAGCGGCTGGGGCCTGTCTCAGGATGTGGGGGAAAACGGGGAGATGTTTCTAATCTCCCAGTGTGCTCCTTGCAGGGGCACTAAGGGCTTCCCGGCAGGTGCCGCTTGAGGCAGGGACCAAAGCAAACCTGAAATGGAGAGAGCAGAGCGTAAGCAGTAAAGTGGAAAGGTGGGCTCGCTCATGGATCCCCAAGTCAAATTTATTCCAGTCAAATTATTTACATCTTCAGTTGAAGAAGAGACCCTGCCAGGTGTTAAGCCAACAGGGAGAAATAATAATGAACCATAAATATGCTAAAAGATGAAGTACAAAGAAGTGTATTGGTAATCACCAAATGCAGATGAATCCTTTGCCCAGCACATGATTTCCGAGGGCTCTGTTGGAGACACAGTTACTAGTTGTCTCTTTAAATTCAAGATTGCTTCCGAAACACTTGATTTAAGTTTCTTTGCCAAATTTTCACTGGAGGAATAAGATTTTAATGTTTGCTCTGGAACTCTCAGGACATTCTTTTCTTAGGGGATTTAAAATGTTCTTAAGCAATCTAAATAAGCCATCAGCAATGGCGTTGAACCTTTGACAGCTCAGTGAAGTAGACTGTGACCGTGAGACCAGGAGAACCAGAGACTTTTGTGTCCTTGAAATAAGAGACTGAATGTCAAGGGGCAAAATCTAGGCTTTGCTTTCTCGTAAGCGACAGAAGCAAATATTTTTGCTCATGCGATTCCTTATTTCACTGCAATATTGTCTAAGAAGTTTGCTCAGTTAATTGAACATTGATGCAGTAGAAATTTGTTGCAGAAGAATGAATTTAATTTTAAACATACAATATCCATTTCAGAATAAATGTTGCTGAAGGCTGTATCTAGTTATCTTAGCTTTGTTCAAAGAAATAATTCTGATGTACGTTGGCAGTGTGAGCTCATTTTCCTTTTAAACTCTGTGTTTCACACTACAGACTAATGTTTGACTGTTGGAGATTTATCTTCTACAAGAAAACCGGAAGCAAGGAGTGTTCTTCCCCGCGAGGATCCAATGAGGCCAAAACAGAAGAAAGTGATCCTCAGATCGACGTATCTGACGTCATCAGGCTTGTTCAAGATCCACTAGAGGAGACAGGGACAGGTAGAGGCAAGTCTGAAACTTCGTTTTCATCCTGAAGCTCTTCCTACTAATTGGACTCAAGGTCTTGTTCTTAGCTGTTCTGGTCATTGTAGGGACTGATGCGTTTTGGATCTGGGAGAACAGTTTGCAGGCTTCACCGGTCCTGTGCGGCGGGGGGGGGGTTGGGGGGGGTGGGCGGTGAGCACACAGGGTTCAGGCGGCTGTGGCCTGCCACATCTAGGGGAGAGGTCTCGAGGTGTTTGCTCATTTGCCTTTCTGGGGGTTATTTCAATTAGCACTTTAAAACGAGGTTGGCTCCGGTGAAAGATCATGAGAAGTGTCTGGGTTTAAACAAACACAGTGCACCTGAAGGGAGCTATTCCCGGCCTTTGCTTCAGTTTTCAAGAACACAAGAGCTTTTGTTTAAGTCTGCTCTGTTGTCATACTGAGGTGGTGAGGACGCTTTTACCAGTCGCCGAATCAGTGACCCAGGCCCAGATGACAGAATGAGCAGCACACACCCTGGTGAAGGGACCCACACTCCTCAAAGCTCAGTCTGACCCCTTAGTCCCAGCCTGGGGGTGCTTTTCCCCTTGTTCCTGGCTAATCCGAGAGCCTTCATGCGTTTCTTAATGGAAGGAAGTAGCTGGCTCCCGACTTTTAGTTTTGCCTTCCTTCAATTATTTGTTGCCATTTTTCCCCAAACAGACTCCAGAACTACCATCTTCATGAGACAAGGCTAGCGCAGTCACAGACTGCCCAAGGGAAGGGGCGAGTCTGGTGGCGATTGTGGAGCTGGTACCACAGTGCCCACCTGGGGCTGGGCCAGAACCAGGCAGGCCCCCAAAGCCGACAGCCAGAGGCTCATCTGGGCACTCTGATAAGGTCCTTGTGCTACAAGCCTGGAGCTTTCTCGGCCTTGCCCTGCGCTGACACTCGCCATGCTTAACCTGCATGGTCGGACTTGCTGGGCAGAGAGGTCTTCATTCTGAGCCTGTACTGCAGTCCCCTGGCCTCCTTCTCAGGGCTGGCCCAGGGTTTCCATCCCGTGATGTGTGTCCATGGGAAAGGGTCATAGCTGTGCCATCTTTGGATGTCTGGCATTTGCGTGTCTGCTCCTGAGGGGTGTTGTGTACATCCCCCCAGAGCCAACAGCTCTGCTGATGGGCCCTTGCGCTTGTGAGCATGGTTGCTATTTGAACTTGAATTCCAGTGTGGTCACCCCACCAGCAATGTGTTTAGTTGTGCAGGTTTAGAAACTTGATTTTGTCACTTCCCTCGTTAGTGATGGTTCTCAAGCCAGAGGCTGAAACCCGTACCTCTAAGTTCTTCTCCTCATGACGGGGCACCTTGTTTCTCCAACGAGTCCTCAGATCTACTACTCAGTGCAGGTCCGGTTCCCTGATCCACATCCGTGTGAGGTACAAAGTCAGTGGTGAGATGGTCACCGCTTGGGAGAGCAAAGGGAGGAGGGGGTTGCAGGGAAAATGCTACCTAACACCTCTGCTCCTGCTTTGTGACAGGACTTAGAAAGGAGGCGAGCTTCCAACTTAAGCCAGAGGATGGTTGAAAGGGTGCCAATCCCTGCTTATCATTAGCTTTTATGGCTGGAAGTTCATCTAGCCTTTCAGTGCTCAGCATGGCTGCACATTAACTGCCTGTAGCCACTCGGAACCCCGCAGTGGTGGGCTTTCCCAGTGCCAGTGAACCTGCTGTGTGTCAGCTTTGAGGGCTGTGAGGGAGCTGACCTGTGGCGGAAATGGAGAGCCTCGGTCGCCAACCTGGCTGCCTGAACCATTCCCTAATTCAACTGCGTCTCCCTGGCTGAGCAGTACGAGACCTTGTGTGGCCATGAGAAGCTCACCTTGAGAGCAGCACACCTGGGTTCAAATTCCAATTTGTCCCTTTGTCACTCTCCAGCCCCACGAGTGTGGGCAAGTTGTGAAACCTCTCCACTGTGTGGGTAACGTGGCACCATGCCAGCGGGGTGGCTGATAGGGTTCCATAAGGGCAAGATGCTCAGGACAGTGGTAGGCAGAGCTGTGTCTGAGTTCTGAGCCATGTCGCTGTCCCAAGCCTTCTTCTTTCTCCCCCAACCTGTGCCCCCCTTTTAGAGCTACGCACACACATGAGCTTGTGTGCACACACAGTACACTTTAGCAAGGAGAGCTTTAAAGCTTGTCGGGCTTTCTTGCTCTCTGTTCCATATGGTACTTTTGTACGCAAATGCCAGCTATGTGTGAGCTACCACTGCCCTTCCTGCCTTAATATGGGTGAATGATGGGTCGGCTCCGGTCTGCCTCTAGCTCCACACTCGCCCACATCCCCGTCGGACAGGGTAGGTGACCCAGTGTCCACGGTAACAGCAGTTCTGTGCTGCAGATTTTCAGCTGGCCTTCCTGTTCCTCCTGCGTCAGTTGGAGACACTCACCCAACAAGCTGCAAATCCCAGAGCAATGGTCTGGGGACATTTTGTTCACGTTAACACCTGAGAGATCGAGAAGGTGCACCTATACTGATTAGCAGTGTCCGTGTCACAGCAGAGGTGAAGAGCGGAAGCAGTGCCAGTGGCTGTGATGGCCTGTCAGGTGGCTCAGGCCAGCTCTCCTGTTTTTAGAATGCCACTGCTATGCTCGTTTGCTCTTTAAAAAGTTTTATGTATTCCACTCAGTGAATCGTATCTTTAATGATGCCGACCATTTTTTCCCCAACAAACCTCTTGAGTGTCTTGAACAAGTACTGGGGAAAACCCACAAATAAAAGGCATTCTTTGTCTTGGACTTAAAGTAAACAAACACCACCTGAAATATTAGGCTGAATCATGAGGTTGCCGTTGTACAGGTCAAACACCTTTGAATATCGGTATTTTCATGCGGCCGAACTAAATGCCTTAGTGCGTTTGCGATGTGCGATTGCGCAGGATTCGGGGAGCAGACTGGGAGGTGTGGGCATGTCCACTGGAGAAGGCTGGGGGGGTTGGAAAGAGCCGCAGGAAGAGGGAGACTTGAAAACTTTGTGGCAACAGAGGCCACATTATGAAAGATCCTTACAGGGGGCGTTGCAGAAGCAGTTAGCGTGGGCTTTGAAAACGTATTTTGGGAAAGGCAAAAATGACCACAGGAAACTGATACTTTGAAGGAAATTGGCTCTTTGATTCTCTCCAGCGTTTCTGGCATGGATGGTAATCACAGCTTGATGAAGAGGGAGTGAATCGCAGTGATTGCGGTCTTTTTGGGGGGTCAGAGTCGTGCAGAGTATGACAGATGTTGGCACTTGCAGTTTCCTGGTTCCTTGTCTTCCAAAGCTCATGTCATTTTCTTGGGAGAGACATTGCTTTTTCCTTGTATGCCACCTAATGTTGCAAAGTTATCCTGGGAAGCAGCCGTTCCAAGAGCACCCCGCACAGGCAAGGAAAGGCAGGACAGTGTGAGGAGAGCACCAAGGCCCTGCACTTGGTAGCTCTTGTCTTTGTGGTCTTATGAGTCCCACATGGGACATTCTCGAAAGATGAATTCATTGCTTGTGGACACGGAGCTTTCATTGTTGCTATAAATGGTTAACTTCTCCTTTTTAACCTCTCCTGGTCTTTTTCACTTTGACTTTGTATAATATTCAGGAAGCTAGCAGGAGTTCCAGTTCTTTACAGTCCACACTCACTGCATGTGAATTTACAAATGACTGGGGACTAGCTGGTTTGCTACTGGTTGATGCTCAAAGCACAGATGGCATTCTTCTCATAGCAGCTCTTAAAGGGCCAGGGCCAGGTGTGACAGTCACCGGAGGGGGAGGACGGGGACTACAGCTGTCCGGGTCACAGGTAAGAAGGCCTTGGAGTGGATCAGTTCCCCAACCGCCTCTGCAAGGCCTTAGGAGATTCCAGGGAGTCCTCTGGTCTCCCGAGATCTCCTAGATGGACTCTTCTAAGTGGTATTGACTTGGTGATTTTCATCATTGATTAAAATGGATGTGATGTGTTACTTAGAACCAGGAATAATGACTCTGAGCTCGTGAAGAAATGTTCTTCATGAACTGAAGATGCCTAGAAAGCAGCTCAGCCACCAGAGCCCCAGATCTTCTCATCCCCCTGTCCCAAGGTGGCACGTCCAGGAGCAGCAGTGGTATAATCAGTGTTTGATCAGAAAGTTGGTGGGTTTTCTAATGAACTGTGTGCTTTATAATATGTGCTGTATGATCAAGGTCATTAGGGGCCAATCTCTCCTCCAGAGAAAGTGCGTTTGCCAGTACACGGTCAGGGGAGAACATGCTGAGTCAACGAGACACCGAACTGTTTGCGTGCTCCTCCACCTTCTCCCAGCTATGCTGAGCTGGTCTTCTGGGGAGAGGGCTTTGCTTTGTCTGAACCATCTCCACGTCATAGAAATTCTTTCTCCCTCTTGCCTTGCCCATTTCCTGGTTCAAACCCTGCCCATCTGTCCAAGACCTGCAAAAATATCAGCTGTTTCTTCAGCAGCCCTCCTGTAATCACTGTTCACAGTCTCTGCCCTGGGGGTGTGCCTGGACTCCAACAGAGTCCTTGCCATCTTTATCTCTGGCCATCTGGGTTCCTGCATCTCTACAGTCACTAAGCAGTGTGAGCACAGGGAATATCTCCGTCCTCACTCCGCCCCCCAATCTCGGGTCTATAGCAGCAGGTTCCTTGTCCACTGTGCCAGCACGGGTTAGGGCAGGCTGCCGCATCGATCCCCTCGGCCTACTTCGGAGGTCTGGGACAGCCCCGTGTCCCGTGCAGATGTGTTCATCTTCCATGTGTGCATTGTGGGAATGTTCGGGAGGCACTGCCCTAGCACACAGGGTGGGCAGCCGGCAGATTGGGCAAACTGAGCAGCAGGTGGTGCTCGGTTGGTTGGAAGTGATTTGGTGAAGAAGATGCATTCTGCCGAAGGATCTGAGTGAAGTGGAGAAAAGGAAGAGATTTCACTGCCCAAACATTAAAACTGTCCATTAGAAATCTCCAGGGAGATTAACCACCAACGAAAAACTAGAAAAAAATTGCCCCATGGCAAAAGGTATGGCCTTTATATATGCAAATCTCTTACAAAGCAGGATGAAGCCTTAGCAGAAAGCTCATTATAAGGCTTGCAGAGATGACACACCACCATAAAGACAAGAAATAAATACAGATGAGAAATGTAAATTTAACCAGGTCTCTTTTTCTCCATTTGTATGGACAAAGTTAAAGCCCACTGCTGGTAAGAACGCCATTTCTTGTAGTGGTACTGGAAAACCAGTTGATGGAATGATACTTTGTTTTCAATCAGCAATTTCCACTTGTAGGAATTTAAACTAAGGAATTAATTTTAAAAATTGTTGCAAAGATTCATGAACAAAGATGTTTATCATGGCTATCATTTATGATGATGAATATTTGGGGAAAAGCAAAATTACAGGATTAGGGATTTGGTGAAATTACTCAGTTGTTGGGATGATCATTCTCCCCTGTCTTATGCTATAAGTGAAACAGCCAATTATAAAATGATGTATATGATAGCAATTTTCTAAACACAAAGTATGTATTGTTTTGATACAAACACATAAAATATGCACCAAAATGCAAGCATTTATTATCACACATTTATCATTTGTTTTCCTCTGCTTTTCTGCTTGGGGAGCCTTACTGTCTCTGTGAGAACACACAGTTTCGGAAGCAGGAGGTGAGACTGTACTCTGTAGGCATGAGGACCGGTCCCCAATCCTATGCTGACCCCTGTTCACAGGGAGCAGGTAGTCTCCCCCTGCCACTCCGCAGGCTACTCATGCAGGTGCCATTTCTGCAGGAACTGTCCCCATTCTCCTCACTGTGTCACTGGGACTGCACCTGTGCTTGTCCCAAAGGCTGGAGTTCACCCAGCAATTCTGAAGGAAAATGTCTCGGGAGAATTTTCCTGGAACTTTGCTGGTGGCCCTTGAGGAAAGGGCTAGATATGAATGAAGCCATGGGAAAGCGTTATGGTTTAACTCACCTGGCAAAGCGGAAAGCTGTGGAGAGAGTCACAGAGGTTTATGACGTCTCAGTTGCAGAGATCTCCTGAGATTACCTTAATCCTGACCTTTGTGGAATGTGTCTGGCTCCTTTGTTCCAGGAGACAAATGTGATCTTTGTTCATTCAGGTGAGAATGGTTTCACAAAGCACTTTTGGACCCCTGGGTTTGGGAAGACAGGCTGCTAGTAACAGTGCATGGCATTGTATTGGAATTTCATACACGGTGTAGGAATTCTATTAACATTTATTTTTCAAACCGATCTCCTCTTTTCTGAACCAGGCAGATTATTTCTCAATTGCTCTACATACAGAGCATTGGATTATATTATTTTCCGGCTGTTGAGAGATACCCTTAGGATGCCTCATTCTGTATTTATACCAAGTCCAAACCTTAATTTTTGTATTCGTACTGAATCCTTCAGTGTTCCAGTCTATTCTCCCTCTTCTTTGCTCCCCCTTTCCCTTCACCTTCCTTTTTTCTGTGTTTTGGTTTGTAATAAATAATAAACATCTTTATGGTTCAAAGTCAAAATACCAATGGTCCCTGACTCACAGGGGTTTGACTTGTGGTGTTTTGACTTTACAATGGTGTGAAAGTGATACACATTCCGTGGAAACTCTGCTCTGAGTTTTGAATTTGGACCTTTTCCTGGGCTAGCCATACACACGACATTCTCTCCTGATGTGGCACGGCGGCAGTGAGCCTTGGTTCCCAGGCAGCCCCACGCCCACGGCGGGTGAGGGGAGGCAACCGGTGCTCTGCTGTGTGCTCTGTTGCCAGTGAGTTTGCATGTTGTGTTTCGTGTTTCTGCATCCCATCACATCTCCTGCTTTTGGTGAAAAGAAGAGGAAGCAATTACTCTTGAGATGAAACTCAAGATAATTGCCCCAATGCAGGCTATTTTGCAAGCATGTTTAAGGTAGGCTGGGCTAAGCTATGATGTTTGGTAGGTTAGTGTATTACATGTACTTTCAACTTAGGGTATTTTCAACTTATGAGGGGTTTATCAATATATGGCCCCGTCGTAAATTGAGGAGCATTTATAATATGAAAGGTACACCTCAAGAATTCTTGCTCCAATCCTGTCACTCAGTGCCCATTCTTCATCCCAGGAGCCCAGGTTCTTCATCAGTTTCCCAGGTACCGCGTCCCGGGGTCTTTACGCAAACACAGACAGACACTGGTATATTCTTGATTTTCTCCTGTTTTATACAAGAAATAGCATGCTATAAATGTTGTTCTATACTTTTTTCCCTTCTTAATATACCTTGGAGATGATTCCGTATCAATAAATGAAGAATGTCTTTTTGCTTTATTTAGTCACACAATAATCCTTTGTGTGGATATACTACAGCTCGTCAGTCATTGGTGGATGCTTGGGGGTTTTGTTTGTTTGTTTTTGCTGTTGCTTACAATGCTGTAGTTAATGACCTTGTGTGTGTGTGTGCATCCTTCATTTTGTACACGTGCTGGATTTCAGGTTCTCAGAGGCAAATCAGGGGCAAATGCTTTTTGAGTTTTGCTCGAAGTTACTGTTGCGCTCCATGGTCTCCATTCTTCATCCACAAGCTGTCACGAGTGGCCCTCTGTGGAGATTCCCCAGTGGGAGCTGGTTTCTACATTTTGTGTTTGTCAGTTTGAGAATTGAAAGCAGCTATGTCATCTTGGGCTTAAACTGCATTTGCCTTCCAAGTGAGATTGAGCATCCTCTCATTTGTTTGTTATTTATGTTTCTTGTCAGCCCATTTTTAAAATTAGGTTGCTAATCTTTAGTGGTTTCTAGGAGCTCCTTTTGAATTATGCAGATTAGTCCTTGAGAGCTGAGTTGAAAGTATTTTTCTCAGATTGTCATTTTCTTGACCTTCCTTTATGCCATTTTAAAGATGTAGTTGAATTTAGGGTTTTGTGGCTTTGGATTTTGAGTCACAGTTTTAAAAGGCCTTCTCCTACCAGGGTTGTAGGGGAACCACCCATTTTTTCCCTAGCACTTTTACTTATACTTAAACCCCTGACCCATTTGGGTTTCTTTTGTTGTATAGTGTCAAGTATGGATCCAACTGTGTTTTTCTAGTCTGGTGGTCCCAATGCCATTTCTAAAAATCTCTATTCCAGAGATTAAAGGCACCACCATGAGAATACATTATATTTCCATACGTGTTTGATTCAATTTCAGGAATTTATGTTCTGTGCCATTGGCCTATTTACCTTTCATTTTCTGGTGCCACAATAATTACTGGGGCTTTATGGCATGTTCTTATTCTGATCGGGTACATTTGACTTTATTGCTCTTCGGTAGGGTTTCCTGGCCGCTCATGCTACCTTTCTATTTTTATATGAACCAAAATTCTATTTGATGACATAATTGCACAAACAAATCTGCAAATAATTATTGTTTTATTTCTTCCATTTTTTTATACTTCTGATTTATTTTCCTTATCCAGCTGCATTGTCCAATATCTCCAGGACAATATTAAATAGTAATGGAGATAGTAGGCATCCTTGTCTAGTTAAGTTTTGGTGAACATACCTCCTATAATTTTCCTGTTCAGCATTATAGGGGCTTTTGGGCTGAGATATACACTTCAATGCATGTGTACTTGTGTGTGTGCATGCATCATACTAGATAGAATACCCATCAATTTCCTTTGCTGAGTGCTTTGGAAATCAAGAATAAATGTTGAATTTATCAAGTGCTTCTTCAGTGTCTGTAGAGATGATCATAACATATTTTTAGGTATTAATTATGAGGTAATATATTAATGAATTTTCCCATATTTAATCTTCTGCAGCCTCTCTGCATTCCAGTCATGATATCACTTTTTTAACATGTTGTGTGGTTCTATTTAATACCCCTCCCTCCCTTTCTTTTTTCCTTCTTTCCTTCCTTCTTCCTTCCATCTGATATTTGTATATAACGTGTCCTGGACATCTTTCAATGTTCATTCACAGAGATTGACCTCATTTTGTACTTCAGATGTGATGTACTGTAACTAGCTATTTGACAATTCTCTAGTTTATCGGCATTTTTAGAATAGTTTTATATTAACAGAAAAATTATGAAGATAGTGCAGTTCTCTTATACCCTATACCCAGTTTCCCATCATTAACACCTTATATTTTTATGGTATGTTTGTTACAATTAATGAGCCAGTGTTGATATATTATTATTTAACAAATCCACACTTTATCCAGATTTTCCTCGTTTTTTACCCAATGTCAGCTTTCTGTTCCAGCATCCCACATGACGTTGAGTCATCATATCTCCTTAAGCTCCTCTTGGCTCTAACGGCAGTCCCAGAGTTTCCTCGTTTTTGGTGACTCTGACAGCTTTGAGGAGGACTAGTCTGGTATTTTGCAGACTGACCTCTTCCTGAGATTTGTCTGGTGATTTCTCATGGCTGTACTGGAGTTACTAGTTTCAGGGAGAAAGAACACAGAGGTAAAGTGTCCCTCTTATCACATCCTATCAGGGGTGCGTGCTGTCACCGTAACTCATCACTGTGGACATTGACCTTGATCACCTGGCTGAGGTGGTGTTTGTTTGGTTTCTCTACTCTATGGTTACTCCCTGCACCCCTTACCAATCTGTGCTCTTTGGAACCACATTGCTATGTGCAGCCCACATGCAAGGAGTGGGAATATTTGATACCATTTCGTAAACATTTGTACATAGGTCCTGATCAGGAGGATTTATCTGTGCTTTTCCTTCTGTTCAGAGGATGTCAGATTTTGGTATCAATGCTTTGTTCCCTTTGTAAAAAGAGCGTGAGATTTGTCCTGTTTCTATGCCTTGAGCATCAGGTAGTGTTGGAATGACTCATTCTATGAAGGTTTGGGAGACTCCCCCTTTGAAATTATCCAGGTCTGGTGCTTTGGGAAGGAGCAGCTCTGAGGCAACTTTCTTCCATGGAAATTGGTCTGTTTGATAAGATATATAGTCCCTGAAAATTCCTTTTTACCCAGGTTTTCAAATAACTGCATAGTTATGCAAAGTAATTGCATATAATTTTAAAACTTTTCTTCTTTCAAGACTATTTTTCCTCTTTCGTTTCTTTTTTTCTTTTATTGTATTCTTTATATTACCATTTATCCCTCCTGTACCCTCTTCTACCTCCACCCCCTCACCCTGTTATTACCACACTGTTGTCTGTGTCCATGAGTTCTCTTTTTTCTTTTTTGCTCCATCCCTCCACCTTCTTCACTCTCTCTCTCTCTCTTTAAATATATTGCATTGATTATGTTATCCCATTTCCCCCTTTTATTCCCCTCTGCCCTACACACTGCCTCCCACCCACATTTCTCCCCTTTAGTTCATGTCCGTGGGTCATACATGTAAGTACTTTGGCTTCTCCATTTCCTGTACTGTTCTTAACCTCCCCCTGTCTATCTTCTACCTACCATTTATGCTACTTGCTCTCTGTACCTTTTCCCCCATTCTCTCTCCTCTACCTCCCCACTGATAACCCTCCGTGTGGTCTTCATTTCTGTGATTCTGTTCCTGTTCTACTTGTTTGCTTAGTTTGTTTTTGTTTTTGTTTTTAAGTTTCATTGTTGATAGTTGTGAGTTTGTTGTCATTTTACTGTTCATAGTTTTGATCTTCTTTTCCTCAAATAAGTCCCTTTAACATTTCATATAATAATGGCTTGGTGATGATGAACTCCTTTAACTTGACCTTCTCTGGGAAGCACTTTATCTGCCCTTCCATTCTAAATGATAGCTTTGCTGGATAGAGTCATCTTGGATGTAGATCCTTGCCTTTCATGACTTGGAATACTTCTTGCCAGCCCCTTCTTGCCTGCAAGGTTTCTTTTGAGAAATCAGCTGACAGTCTGATGGGCACTCCTTTGTAGGTTACTGTCTCCTTTTCTCTTGCTGCTTTTAAGAATCTCTCCTTATCTTTAATCTTGGATAATGTAATAATGATGTGCCTTGGAGTGTGCTTCCTTGGGTCCAACTTCTTTGGGACTCTGAGTTTTTTGGACTTCCTTGAAGTCTATTTCCTTTACCAGATTGGGGACGTTCTCCATTATTTGTTCAAATAAGTTTTCAATTTCTTGCTCTTCTCCTGACACCCCTATGATTCAAATGTTGGGATGTTTAAAGTTGTCCCGGAGGTTCCTAAGCCTCTCGTCATTTTTTAGAATTCTCGTTTCTTCATTCTTTTCTGGTTGAATGTTTATTTATTTCTTCTGGTCCAAACCGTTGATTTGAGTCCCAGTTTCCTTCCCTGCACTGTTGGTTCCCTTTATTTCACTTTTCATAGCCTTCACTTTTTCCTCTATTTTCTGACCATACTTAACCCTTTCTGTGAGCATCCTGATTACCAGTGTTTTGAACTGTGCATCTGATAGGTTGGCTCTCTCTTCATTGCCTAGTTGTATTTTTTCTGGAGCTTTGATCTGTTCTTTCATTTGGGCCATATTTTTTTTTTTTTTTGTCTCAGTGGGCCTGTTATGTAGTAAGGGTCGGAACTTTAGGTATTCACCAGGGTGGACAACCCAAGTTGCTGAGTTGTGATGCTGTATGTGGGGGAGGGGTCCGAGAGGGAACAGTGCCATTGCTCAGCTTTCAGTCACTTCCTCCGCTACCCACAAGCAAATTGGGCCCATCTGGTGCTGATTCCTGGGTGGGTGGTTTTGTGTATGTTCTAGGACCCTGTGAGTCTCTCCAATGGACTCTTCTGTGAGGCTGGGAGTTTCTCCCGCCATGTCAACCCCTACAGGTGTTTTCAGTCAGAGGTTTTGAGGCTTTATTTCCCCAGGCTGGAACCCTGGGTTGCACAGTCTGTCTCACTCCCCAGTTGTTCCTCCCAGTTTATCTGCACACAAATGTGGGACTGCCTGCTCTGCCAGCTGCCACCTCGTCTCGAGTCCTCTCTGCCTGGCTGCCCATCTCTACCCCTCCTACCAGTCTGGATGAATGTTTCTTCTTTAATTCCTTGGTTGTCAGACTTCTATACAGTTCAGTTTTCTGTCAGTTCTGGTTGTTTTTTGTTTTTAAATTTGTTGTGCTTCTTTTGGTTGTGGGAGGAGGCACAGTGTGTCTACCTACGCCTCCATCTTGGCTGGAAGTCCATCCTGACTCCTTCTTAATGTGAATGTTTTTACTTTCTCTCTTTTTTTCTTGATTAGGTTAGCTAATAGATTTCTTTTATTGTTTTTGTTTCCAGCTACCAATTTCTAACTTTAGTTCTGTTGGTTTTCCAATTTCTAATTAATCTGTTTCTGTTTTGTCTCTTTTTCTTGTACTTTATTTCTAATTTGAAAATCTTTTGAGCTCCTTCTCGATTCATTCGTTTTCCATTCAGTCTTTTGGGAAATAATGGAATGAGTCTATTAATCTTACCATTTTCCCCCCTCATCCCTGTTATGTCCTCTCTCTCCTTCTTACCCAGTATTCCATCCATTGTCAGGCCTCACGCTCCTGTGCACACTTCAACTTGAGTATCCTCTTGCTTCTTTGTAGCAGTGCGGCCAAACCAGAACCCTGCTGACTCCATCTCTGCCTAGCCCACGTGTGTACCTGGGTAAGTGAAGATGCGCGTTACATGTGTCAATCAGGTCTCAGTAAAGCTATACAAAATATTCTACCCCACAGACTGCTTTGATTTTGAGGGTCCTCAGTGGGCCCTCAGTGTCTCAGCCAATCTTGCTGTATCTCCACAGGCTGTCCAGCTCCCAAATGGCAGCTCAGCCCTAATGCTTTTCCCCATCCTTACTCTTTCTATGGAAGACCCTGGTTCTTAACTCTGCAGGGAGAGTTGAATCTGCCAGAAGAGTGCCTCCTGTCTGTCTCTCCGCCTACCCCCCACCCCTTCATTCTCCACCACACACTTGCCTTCCTGCCTGTTGCTACAAGGACCTTTCCTCACACTGGCCCTGCCACCCGTGCCCCAACACTCCCTCTTCCCACTCTAGGACTCATTCCAGCTGCTCCCCCTGATCTTCCCTGTGTCATAGAGTCTTTATTCTCCGATGCATTCATATCAGCTCAAAGACACTGTTATTTCTCTCGTTCTAGAACCTTCTCTCCATCTCTGTCTGCACTCAATCTCTTAGTGATCTCATAGTCTCTTGGCTCTTGGTGCCATCCAGTGACCCTCAACTCTATATCTTGACCCCAGACCTCTCTGCCGAACCACATCCAACCGCCTCCTCAGCACCTCTGACCCGCTTTGCCCACAGCCTCGCGTGCCCTCATCACTGCGAATCCTTCTGGTCCCACAGGCCACAGACCTTGTCGCCTTGACTGTGCTTTCTCTCACACTTACTTCTACTCTGCCAGGAAATCCTGTTGGCTGCACCTTCAGAATAAGTGCAGGGTCCCAACCCTCCTTGCCATCTGCCCTGGTCCATTTCCCCGGCTGCCACCTTTGTCTCACCAAGATCACCTCGGTAGCTTCCGTCCAGGTTGCCGGCATCTATGCTGGTCTCCCCCCACCGCCCTCTCTCAAAAGAGCGAGGAGATGGGCTTTTTCTGAGATGTTAGATCAGGCCCTTTCTCTGCTCAAAACCCTCCAAACAGCTCCATTTCAGGGCAAACGCCGAAGCCAGCATCCTTGCAGTGGTTTGCCAGGACCTTGGCAACTCGTCCCCTCTGTCCCCTTCTGTGGCTTTCCCCCTGGCTCCCCTGCCTCAGCCTACAGTGGCAGTTCCCTCTCGGGCACAGCCCTCTTCTTCCGTGAGGAAGCCAATGCTGGGACCTCCGAGGCCTGCTCAGGGTCTTACTGGCCCAGATTTGCAGCTTGCCCGTCCCTGGTGCTGATGTAGAAATACTTTCCTGTGATTTGCAGTTTGGAGGTCTTGTTTTCACAGGTGGTTTTCCTGTTCCTCTTTGCTCTGGGGCATCTCTACACCAGGTGTGAGGACCGAGGCTGCCTGCACGCCCTCCAGCGCTGTGCAGGGCCTCTCAGGTGCCAGCCTCTGCGGCGGAGTCAGAGTCTCCGTCTCATTCTGTTCTCTCTCATGTGCTAGAGATGATTGCACTCATCCAAACTCATCTCTAACAATGGCCAGAGGGGAGGGGGAGGGGACAGTGCGGGGAAGGGTTTCCAGGAAACACCATTAAGGGCACATGGACATAACCAAGGGGGAGCGGGGGAGCATGGGAGGGAGGTGGGGTTGGCTGGGGTCGGGGGGAATGGTGGGGAGAAAATGCAGACAACTGTAATTGAACAACAATAAAGTAATAAAATCTTTAAAAAGAAACTGCAAAAAGAAAAAGAAATGAAATGGTACAATGTAACTTTCAGTCTTCAGGTATTTTCTGAGTTATATATTCTCAGAGGTGACTATCCAGTAACAATTTGAAATTTTTATATTAAAATGGTGTCTTCCTATAAACATGTTAGGAACCGCTGTTTGAAAACATGGAAAGCACATGAAATATGCAAATTTTTATTGTTTCATTATATATGTGTTTGTTTTTCCTGTAAGTCTGTATCGGTAGTCTTGTGTTAGCGAGTTGAAAATCTGATCTCACTACTGAGCTGGGCAACTTTTTCAGTTACACGGTTGGTAACAGTATTCATGTATTCCTTCATTTTATCAGCACCATCTGTGACTCTGAAGTGCAATTTTTATTTATTAAATTAAGCAGACCATGAAATGTATTTGAGATGCAATATCACATTTCTCCACACTTTGAGGGACCCAGCCGCCATCATGATTCCTCCGTATAATGTCCCCTCCTTCAAACTCCGAGTCTTGGCTGAATTATGCGTGGAAAATTGTTTTCTTTCCTTCTCTCCTTAGATAAAGAGACACCCAAGTGTTAGTTTTACACCCCTTCATGAAATGCCATGTTTCCCAGTGTCTGAGGTTACTATGCTAAGTTTTTCCCATCTGTTTTGAGCTCTCCCTTATGCAGTTTGGACTTTTCCTGTTTCCTGAAGTTAGACAAAGGAAGATAACCACAATACCTGGAAAGTTAGGTGTTCAAGGAAAAAGGGTCTGCATGTAAGCCCCGTGGTGGCTCTCTGGCCTGCAGAGGGAAGGGCATGTGAATGTGTGCACTGGGAAGTTGGAGGAGGCAACCGAGCCTCTAGAATACAGCTCTGTGGTTATCTAACGAAAATAAAATTTTTCTTTCTAGCTGCAGAGGAAAACGTTCCCCAGGTAAGTAGCTGTGAAAAGTGAGGCGTGCATGTTGCTGTCTGCACGCGCACATGGTCAGTTTTCTGACACTTATGGACACGTATGTGTCCCTTGGGCTGAGCTGGATTCCTGAGGTGTGACATTAAATAAAAAGACTAGAACTTACACCTGGTTGAAGAATAGGTCCCAGCCTACGGACAGAGACTCAGGGAGGGCTGGGGTTACACGTGTGTCACTTTGTTACCGGACAGGGGCCTGCCCTGTGGAGTCTGCCGAGGGCCAGCTGGCAGTGCGTGGGTCCCTGACTTCGCGTGGGAGAGACTTCACAACATGAGTGAACTGTGAAGAATACGTGTGTTAAAGCTGGGACAGTGAAACGAGGAAGGGACATAGAAGAAGCAACAGGAGAGCCTGGGCTGGGCTGCCTGCGCTCACTGGGAAGTCAGAAGAAAGGGGGTTTGGGGACAGACTCAGGGGATCAGCCCAGGACAAGCTGCCAGCTGCCCATTGCTATAGAGTTTAAGAGACACGTGCCCATGAAGAAAAAAGTGGGGGAAGAGGAAGGAAAGGGAATGGCCTGGGCTGCTCCCCAGAGGGAGCACCCACTCTGAGTCCTTTCTTGGAGGCTTCTATCTCTCTTGTAGGCAGGAATCCTGGGGGAGGTCTCAGGGGAGGGTTTCAGTAGAATAGTCATCAGTTCTCCAGGTGCACCCTTTCAGTGACAGGGTACAGGGTCTTTAGTCATTGCAGTTGGTTCTGGCATTGCTCACCTGGTTTTGCTGCTTTTCTGGGCCTGGAGCTGAAATACAACGGAGGCCTGGGTGTTCACTCCAGGGAGGAAAAGCTACCCTGGGGGTGAGGTCCTTGTGTTCTCAGTTTTGCTCCCTGCCAGGCGCTGAGCAACTTCCACCCTGGTGGCCAACGCACCTGGCTATAAATTGCTTGGCATTGTGTTCAGCTGTCTCAGTTTCCCTATTCCACCTGCCCGGGAATTTCCCCAGCTTCCCACTCTCCTGTCTCCACATGAGTACAGATGGCTATTAAGCAGGGAAGAAGACTCAGGTAGGGGCGGGTGCCATGGGCCAGTGCTCCAGTGGGCCTGTGGGGGAAGACAGCATTCAGAAGGTGGGGAGAAAAGAGGCCCATCCAAGCTGAAGGACGTGGTATGGTGTGTCGTGGCTCTTTGCTCAGACAGAAAGTGCAACTCCAAACAGGGGCAGAAACGGGGACTGTACTGCCTTATGGATAGGGAGGTACTCACCTCAGAGCAGTCGGGCGGTGACAGGAAGGGAAGGGGAAGAGAGGACACAAAGGAAGAGTCTGAAGCTATGCCCACTGGGGAGGCGCTCTCGAAACAAAGTAAAAAGCTAGAACAGCGAACTGGATCTGAACAAGCCTCTGGATCTAACAATTTATAGGAAGTAGGGGGGACAGAGGTACACGAGAAACACCACCAAAGGCCTGCGATTGGCGAACCCAGACTGTGAGAAGATTTACATGACCAACAGCCTGATTCCTTCAATTAAAAAAAAGTTGCAAAGAAAAACAGAATTGGAAAGGGAACCTATAAATCAAGGGACACCTCGGGGAATAGCAGCCAGCGGCGGCAGGTGGAGTGGACTGTGAGTGGGTCCAGGGCAAACACACAAACCGGGCTTAGAACACAGAGGAAAGGACAGGAGAACGCTGTTAGACATTTAGTACTGAAGCACTGTCAGCTGTCGTGGCCGTGGTGTCATTGATTGTGCTGTGCTCAGATTTTATAAAAAGTCACCGCCTTTCAGAAATATGTCCTCAGTGATTTTCACATGAACACGCGGTGATGGCGGGTTTGCCTTAGACCTGGTGGTGGCAGCCATGGGCAGGGACGTGTTGGCAGCAAGGCCAGCCATGCGCGGGTGATGCGTGCAGTCACTGCAGGGTGCTCACTGTGTCTGTGTGTGTTTGACGTTTCTGTTATTTACAATCTTCCCATAATGCAGCTTCAGTGGTAGAGCCCTCCCTACTGGCTGTGTTCTTCTGCGTCCCAGGTGCGACAGCAGCTGCTGGCCTTCAGCACCAGGATCGATTCTGTGTGAATGTGCCTAATTTCATCCTCGAAGACGGTCACAGAGGTCATTTCTGGCTAGCCTCGCCAGAAGTCAACGTGGCTTGCAAAGACATGACCTGAATGTAAAGGAACTATTTCCCAGCCTTTCAAATAAACACGGTGCTATTTTCCCTCCTTACAGAAAATTGTGATGACTATCTGCTCCTGGTATTTTTTTAATATGTGTGTTGGCATTTTGAGTTTCTTTTCACTGCTAGAGTAGGCAGTGTGGGACTATTTAGTTTGCCAGTTGTGCGGGCATGCGTGGGGCTCTGAGTCACAGTGGAACGGTCATGGACTTGGCACTAGGAAAGGGCCTAAGTTTAAAAAGAGTCTGTTAGAAGCTCCATGGCTCTTACCCATGGTGGAAATGGACAGGTGTGTGTCAGGCTCCCCACCGGAAGGCTTCTGTATCAAGTGGCTTTTCTGGGCACCTAAAGCCTGAGGGTGCTCAGTCCCTCTTGGCTTCCTGCTAAGTGAGGTGGCTGTCTGAGGTTAGCACAGAACCAAGACCCTCACCAGCCTTCGCTGGGATGGCATTCAGAACGCTAGTGGTAGGAAGGACCTCGCCCCACGTCTTCTTGTCCAGCTTCCTTTACCTCAAGTGCAAACCTGGGGCTTGTCTAACTTTGGCCATAGGGCTGCAGTGTGTCCCTCTTCTGAGACGTGTTTCCCCCGTGCATCCCACTGGGAGAGTGGGTTGAGTGGAGTCTTGCCATGTCCATTTTTCTTGCCTTCAAAGGAGTTCTCTTCGTTAATTTTGCTGTTTCGATAAATGGCAGCTGGGTGTCTGCGTGAGCTGGAGCGTTTATTCTGGAGTCCTGGTAGTCCTACATATGTACCTGTTCCCCCATCCTTGCATCACCTCAGCAACACAGCTATGTATTCAACATGGTGTTGAACTTGAAATGTGCTGTCGGATACAGCCAGCAGCCTGATCTGTTGGAGTCCTGCCTCTTGGAGGCCAGGAAATGGGATAAAGCCATTTATCTTCCATCCAGGATGTGAGCCTGCCATTTCCGTCTTCTCTTAAATGCATCAGCAAAGTCTGAAAAAAACAAAGGGGATTTGATTTGAAACTCATTTCCAGGTTAACTCTTCCAGTTCCCTGATGAAATCTATGAAGTAGGCAGAGTTTCTCTTTGCCTTAAGGCTGACATACAACAAAGTCGGAATCAAAAGTAGACAAGGATCCGAGGCCTGGGTGGGTGTGAGGTGGAGAAGGGGCCTGGCACGGCCACTGCCCCCGGTCCTCTAGTTAGTACCTAAAGACCGGCTGGCTTTCTTCCTTTTGTGTGTATGCTTGCATTTCTCAGGTGACCCCTGTTTTAGACATTTGTTATTCCCACTGGACACTGGAACTTGATGGCAGATCAGTGGGACCTCATTCATTGGGAATGAATGGAAATGGTGGGAACACAAATGGTATAGCCACTTCAGAAGACAGTTTGGCAGTTTCTCATGAGACTAAGCATACTTTGCCATATGGTTCAGCAGTAACACTCCTTGGTGTTTACCCAGAGAAGCTGAAAACTTATGTCCATACGGAAGCCTGCACTCAGGTGTGTACAGCAGCCTTATTCACACTCACCAAAACTTGGAAGCAACCAAGATGTCTTTCAGCAGGTGAGTGGGTAAACAAGCTGTGGTACATCCAGACAATGGTTTTATTCAGTGCTAAGAACAAATGAGCACAGAGGATTACAGGGCAGTGAAACTATTCTGTTTATGTCGTAACAGTGGACACATAACATCATGCATTTGTCAAACCCACAGACCTTTAGAGCACAAAGAGTGAGTCCTAATGTGTATGAAATTAGGTGGTCAGAGGATCCTGGGAAGGAATGCAGACTGTGACAAGAGACTCTCACTCAGCGTGGGTGATTGAGACACTGAGGTCACTGTGGGAATGAGTGGAGTCCGCGAGACCAAAGGCGGTGGGAGCCGCACACAAGCTTCGTGTTCCAGTTGGCAGTTGGTTCCCCCGGGCACAGAGGCCAGCAGCTCTGGGGCTGCTGTCCATGTGCACCAGAGCTGAGCGATTCACTAAGTGGGTGGCAGAAAGCAGGAGCCAGCTCTCTCCTTGTTGTTATTATTAACAGTTTAGGCAAAAAAAAATATTATTTGTTTGAAATATGGCGTTTAAAAGCATAAGTTTACTTTTAACTAAGAAAGAAAGGGCAGAGCCACAGCTGTGTCCTTGCAATGGCACATAACCTTGATGAGCGTGACATATGCTGCCCACCCCCAGCCCTGTGTGTTGGGACAGAAGGAAGAGGTGAGGGAGATAGAATTACAATTTCCTGCTCATATTAATCCCCCCTTTCCTTCTAGCAGCACCTGGATGTTTTCCCCTTGTGGTGAGGATTAGACACCTGTTAGCACTGCTTGGTCTTCCCACTCATCTTTCAGGCAGGTAGCCATGTGACAGCTCTGTAGGCAGCCCCATGTGGAGAGGATTTGGGGCTTCCCCCTTCTTTTTCCCTGCTTGGAGTAAGATGTGATTGTGGGAAGGGCAGCAGCTGTCTTGTGTCTATGAGGGCCAAAGCAATAGGCTGACGTGGCTGAGTGAGAAGGAAGCTAGAAGGAGCCGAGGTCCTGAGACGAGGTTGAGTTGCAACGCCAGCTCTGGGCTGCCTACGGAGTGCTTGTTAGAGTACAGAAATAAGTCTCTTGTAGAAAGCGGGCTGCAGGAGCTCCAAGTTCCTTGCAGGGAAGCACAGTCCTACAGGAACTCTGACAGGGCAGAGCAGGCTGCTCATTAGGCAGGTTGCTTGCTTCCCATGCACTTGCCTGAGTCTCTAGTCACCCTGCCAGGAGAAGTGTTAGAAAGAAAGAAGCAGGAGCACAGCTGAAAGATAATGGGGCCTCTGGGAAGCCCCAAAGATGGAACAGGTAGCAGAAAAGTACAACCCCAGTGTGTCCTGAAAACCAGGAAAATGGAAATGAGGGGATCCTCTGACAAAGGGCTCAGCACAGTGGTCCCCACGTCAAGTCCAGCCTTTTTACAACAGACCTTGCAATGATGTCTCCTTTCATCTTCTGAAATTGAATTCATAGATAACAAACCTACCTAAACACCATCCAAGAAAAATAATATGCTTCATCTGTATTACAAGTAGAAAGAAAGCAGCTTACAATGAAGCATATTTCTGTAGGTAAGTGCGTAGCAGGCTCCGGGGAGGCATACTGAAGTCCTGGGGTACGTGGGGAACTCCGTGAATTAACACAGGCGCAGCCATGGGTGTTGGTGACCATGTGGAACACCATGAATGAAACACAGGTGTAGGCTGGGCAGCGGTGGACATTGGTGACCAAACTCACAAAGGGCACTGATGTGGCCATGGAGTTTTCTGAAATGGCACAAAGGTCTGGGTGAAGGTCTTAAGAACCAACGTACACTTTAACTTTGATTTACACAATAATGTGTTGTAAGAAAATTTATTAATAGTTGGACACAAATACTGTTTGGTTATGTGTAAAGTGGAGTGAATTTCCAGGCTGAGACACATGTAAACAAATTTTTATCTACACTAATGTCCAGAGGGGTGCAGAATGTGGACAGTTCTTGATGCAGTCTTGTGCCCCTGTAATGGACAACCTAAAACTCCCTCCATTCCACCAGCTGTGGAGGGGGCCTTTTCTATGGAGACCGCCCCCTGCATGACCCCCGTGTGCCAGCAGGTGGTGCTGCAGAGCAGGCAAAGTCCGGAGGGCACAGTGGTGCGAGGTGTTTTATTTTTCCTCTGTGTTTAGGATTGAAGTCTAGAAGGATATGCTGTGTCAAAATGAAGTGGGAACTCTAGAAAAATACAACTCAGAACACAGGGAAACCAAGATCTAGAAAAGTACTCATCTAGGCCTGAGAGATCTCCAGCAAGTTTGTGATACAGAGTCATGTAGAAACATCAAGGCCCAGCGTTCCACCTAGGAGTTACTGCCCTTGTGAGCGATGCCTCCCTGAGCACCATGCTCCCATGGGTTCCCCTGTCCGCTGCTGGACTGCTGCAGAGCAAGTGGGTGAGACTGACTCGTGAGAGGGGCCGGTGTGTGTGTGAGTCCCTGTGTGTGTGAGTAAATGCGAGTGTCTGTGAGTGTGTGCATGTGTAGAGTGCCTGGTCTTCCATTCACTTCATTTCTCATGACAGTCTTACTTAGGCATAACTCACATGCCATAAAATGCCACCTTTTTAATGGTGCAATTCAATGGTTTTCAGTATGGTCACAGAATTGGGCAACCATCACCGCTAATTTCAGAGCATTTCATCACCCTGGAAAGAAACCACATGCCCATTAGCATTCGCTCCCCATTTCCCCTTTCCCCCAACCTCTGACAACCATGGATCGGTGTGCTGTCTCTGTGGTGCTGCCTGAGTGTGCTGGACATTTCATGTAGTTTGAATCATCAGATATGCAGCCCTTTGTGTCTGGCTTTCTAATGTCCTCAAGGCTCATTCGTGTTGTAGCAAACACCGGACTCCATCCCTTCCTATGTCCAGATCATGTTCAGTTGTACGGACAGACCACATGTCACCCATTCTTCCGTTGTTCCTACTTTTTTTTTGCTGTTTTGAATAATGCTGTTGTGAACATCATGTACAAGTTTATGTGTGGAAATATGTTTTCTTTTCCCTTGGGTCTATAGCTAGGAGTGGAATTGCTGGGTCACATGGTAATTCTTGTTTAACTAATGGAGGAACTTCCACACTGTCCTCCACGGGGGCTGCACCATTCCACATCCCCACAAGCAGTGCATGAGGTTCCAGTTTCCCCACATCCTCGCCGGCACTTGCTGTTGCCCATGTCTACTCAGGTCTTCTGTTCATGTTCCAGTGAGGCATCTGCCTTGTGATTATTAGTCACAGAGTTCTCTGTGTGCTCGGGATACACGTCCCTGGGCCCCTCTGTGTCCCCTGGCTTGTAGCTCAGGTCTCCCCTCTGCACGATGGTCAGTTGAGTGAACTGTTTGTTGCTGTGGGCATTCTGTGTTCTGTGAGGGTGTTTTGTAGGATCCAGCTTCCAACTAGGGGCCAGCAGCTCCCCAGCTTGTGACAACCAAGACTGCCCCCTAGGTGTCAGAATTGCTCTGCGTGAGAAGCCACTGTAGCTAAATGTACTTGGTGACTGTGTTTGGGGTTTCCTGCATATATGAGTGAGTATGTGTGTGTCCCTGGGTCTATGTAAATATACAAATGTACGTATTTAAAGTGAAACATGGAGATTCTCAGGAGATTTTTTTCATGGTGAACACAAAAGGAGGGCAACGCCTTCCTAATGCAGTGTATTTCCAGGGTTGGTGTGTGCCTGCAGGCAGACCCATGCACCCCAAAGCCCATGTCTTCTACTCCTCCAGGGTGTGGTCTGCAGAAGGGCCCTAGGAGTGAGAGGAAGCCCCTGTGGGAGACGTGGGGGTGTGGGACAGGAAGTTGGGGGGGGAGTGGAAGGGGCAAGCCGATGGACGGAGGCTGAGTTTCCTCACCCAGCATGTCAGGTAGGTTCCCTGCTTGCATCCTCTGGGAAGGACCACATCACAGGGACCCCCAAAACAACCCAGGGTGGCCACAGGGCTAGGCAGCGAGACAGCCTGAGTGCACCTTCTGGAAGTTTCCCAAGGCCTCTGAGGGAGTGCACTGGCAGGATGCTTAGGGGAGGGGGCCTAAGGGCTTTAAAGGATGGTGGCCACCAGGAACTGAGCGGGAGCCAGCATTCCAGAGTGAGGCCGGGGATGAGTCGAAGCCAAGAGACCCTCGGAGTCTGCCTGAGACAGAGTACAGCCCCTCAGGAGCTGCAGGCCAGCAGCTCACAGACCCACCTTCCTCCCATCCTCCAGACACCATCTTGGAGAAGAGAGAGAGAGAATCACAAAGGCTGAGGATCTATCCAAAAAGATGGAGTTACCCAAGTTGATGGATTTATTGGATTAGGCCATTATCTGTGTTTTCTTGAAGGACTTGTGAGTAACACAGCTGGGGTTGACATAACAGCCTCCTCGAGGGTGCCTAGAAATCGCTCTATTCAAAGTGGCTCTGAAGGAAATCGATGCAATGCCATTTATGTACATAGTGCAGCCATTGGTAACCTTGACTATAAAATGCACTCGAGGAAGATGGTGTGTGCGGCGTGGGACTCGAGGGCCCTGGAAGGTGTGGTGCCCTGGCTGCTGGAGTGCTGGCTCAGGTGGCCTGAGTGGGGTGGGCCTGGTGGGGGAGCAGGGCCCTGGCCAGGTGGATTCCTACTGTGGGAAGAGGGTGAAGGTGCAGTGAGGGCAAGTAACACGGGGGCTCGGAGGTACCCGCTGACGTAGAGCAAGTGGGTGGTAATAAGAGAACCTGCACGGAGAGGGGAAACGTGGGGGAACTTTCTACCTTCTGGTCCATTTTTCTGTAAACCTACGACTGCTCTAAAAATGAAGTCTATTATTTTTTAAGTGCCTATTTTACAAGGAAGTGATTCCACTTCACTGTCTTTGGGATCTTTTCCCAGGGCATTTGTTTAAAGCAGTGATGATGGGTTTGTAGCAATGGCACTGCAGTGTCACCCTCTGCATGACCTTTTGACCTGGAGCACCCTGCCTGCCTTGTTGAGCTGGAAGTGTCTGGGGCGAGTGTGAAGACAGCTCCTGATCTGCATAAGGAGTTAAATCCCATCTGTAAGATGCAGATGGTGTCTTGTAGTGTGAGGGTCCTTTTTCAATGGGATAAAGCATGTATGTTGTGGGGCTGGTAGCTGGTATATTAAATTAAGAATATGCAGATTATGACCTGCTGAATGAGGGGAGGCATAAGCCACCCAGGCAGGATCAGCAGGTCAGTCCCTCAGTATCTGAGCTCTCTCTTTTGGGAGGTGAAAACTTGTGGGGCATTCTAATTGAAGGCTCAGTTTCATTATGCTAACACAAAGGAAGTAGTGACAAGATTTATTACTCACAGATCTCAGAATGGGATGCAGGGGGGAGGGGCAGCCCTCCATCCGAGGTCACCAGCACACAGGAGACAGACAGCAGGGTGGCAGGCACCTATTACTTACAAGGTGGTTGGGGCAGAGGTCACTAACTTTTCAAAAGCTCAACTCTGAGTGGTTATTTTATTTTTTAATTTATTTTCAAAAATTTTTATTGTATTTTTTCCATTACTATTTATCTCCCTTATGCCCTCTTCCTGAGTGGTTATTTTAAAAGGTGCCCCAGGAAAAGCAAAGCAAGAACTTGAGGTGGCAATCCTAAGCTCAGCTGTTATCTGAATGTCCAGACTTTGGGTGTGCACAGGGTAGTCATACAGTAAAGTGACAAGGCAGCTACTCAAATAGCTGTTTTCTCATCACTGCACATCTGGCACGTTGTACACACTCAGTAAGTGAAGCTGTTCAAATCAGTAGTTGGGTTGGCACGAACATCCATCTTCGACTTACAAACAGGAAACATTGATGGGTGAACTGATGAGATCATGCTCATTGGGGCATGAATATTCGCCACATATTTTATTCTTCAAATTTACCGGGGTTCTGTACAAATATTCTTGTGGCTTCCGTGTGGTCGTAGCCAGGCTGGACGTTGTTGGCTCTTGGCTGTGGGAAACCTGGGCTCATCCATCAGTGGGTGGGCCTGGTCTCTTCCAGAGTGTCAAGCTTGGAGGGGACTTCTCTTTGAAATTTTAAAACTTTTTTTCCATTTGTATTTGTTGAAATTCTAGAGCTCTTGATGACTCATGTTAAAATTCAATCACTCTTTTGCTTTATCAGTTTTTAATTTGAAATGTCAAAATTCAGGTAGGCATTATTTTGTTCCCTAGCCAAATTATTCTAACTAAAACTAGCTAAGATCCTAGTAAAATCACTATGGATAATTTTTTTCCCTTTCTGTTTAAAACTACAGTAATTTTAATTTTAAAGTAAAATAGATGTCACTATGACCCATATAAGCATAATTACTAGCTAGATGCCTTGCAAGCCAATACATTGCTTTACTTCACTGAAACCTATGTTGATGTGCATGGTCTACTCCAGCACAATAAACATGTTGAAATGAAAGTAGAAACAAGAATGACAAGTCACTCCTTTATTCCACAAGGCTCAGAGGAGGTTGGAGCCGTGTCAACCCTCCTGAGGTTTTGCTATGAAATTGGACGAGAGTTCTCCTCAGGGTCAAGGGTCCCTGTTATCTGTGACAATGAAACAGCAGCATCCTTTGTTGTCCCAGGAGTTCTTTTTGAATGAGTTCAGCCAGAGAGCCAGCGTGAGGTATATATTTAGAGCTCATTTAGTCAGAAGAGCAGCTTAAGAGGATGCTTGTGCCATGACATAACATTAAAAATTAACCCAACAAAGGCCACTTCTGGGAACAGAGAGCAGATATACTTTTCCCTAGTCTTTCTACTGAGTGAAATGACAAACCCTGAACTTTATATGTGAAAAAACATAAGAACCTGGCTGGTGTGGCTCAGTGGATTGAGCATGGGCTGTGAACCAAAGGGTCACTGGTTTGATTCCTAGTCAGGTCACATGCCTGGGTTGCGGGCCAGGTCCTCAGTAGGAGGCACACAAGAAGCAACCACACACTGATGTTTCTCTCCCTCTCTCCTTCCCTTCCCCTCTCTGAAAATATATCTTTAAAAAACGAGAAAAAACTTAAGGAGACTCTGAAAGGTAGGGAGAAGCAGGCAACTAGCCAGGAACCCAGGGTTCAAGGAGGAACACAGTGGCGGGTCCCTGGGATTTCCTCACAAACTCCAGTCTAGATGCTGGAGAAGCTGGCCACCTCGGAACACCAACAGGTACAGAAAAAAATCAAATCTCCAAACCAAAGCCTGCTCTCCCTGCCCGAGGACCAGGGAAGGGGGCTGAGTAGCCAGATAGAAAACTGCTAGGCAATGTCTATCCTAGCTAGATTCCGCAGGAGCACTGTGGCCCCAGCCCCTCCAGATCCCAAAGACAAGTGGAGGGCCTAGACTTCCACCCTTGATAGGCTGCATGAGGCTCCCCTGCACCCCACAACATGGTGCAGAGAGCAAGGCAGGAGCCTGACATTCATACCCACTGGGCGGTAATGTGTTCCCTCCCCTGACACTGAGGCTTGGTGGGTGGAGGCCACATGGGGAGCCTGGTCTCCCCGCCCCCCACTGCTGGGATGACAGCAGAGAAGTCCTAGTGGGGCTAGGATTTTCACCACTACCCAGGGGGAACAAGGCCACCATGCCACAGTGACAGTGGAGACACATGGGGAGCAGAGGCAGGTTCCCTGTGCATCCCCAGCCAGGAGGCATCAGTGAGGCCTAGTGCGGAGACAGGGCTCCCAGCCCCACCCATCAGTGACAAGGAATTCTTCCCCTGGCCCCAGCCCCACATGTCACTGGAAGAAGCCTGGACTTCTATCCCGAGCTGGCATTGAGGAGGTGGCGCCCTTACTCTCCCTTCCTGTTGTAGCACCCAGAGAAAGCCAGCTAAATATAGGATTTAAGTAAGAGCCAAAATCTCATAACATAATACAAAATGTCCAAGTTTCTATCAAAAATTCATTGTCATATCAGGAACCAGGAACATCTCAACTTGAATTTAAATAAAGGTAATAGATGCCAACACTGAGAGCACAGAGATGGCAGAGCCATCTGACTCACATGGTAAAGCAGCCACCACAAAATGCTTCATTCAGCAATTACAAATATGCTTTAAAAAAGGAAAAAATAGAAAGTCTCAGCAAAGCAGAAGACATAGAGAAGAGAGG
Organism: Macrotus californicus; assembly: GCA_007922815.1. Taxonomy (NCBI): domain Eukaryota; kingdom Metazoa; phylum Chordata; class Mammalia; order Chiroptera; family Phyllostomidae; genus Macrotus; species Macrotus californicus. Next base: position 78,431 of record VMDR010002612.1, read on the forward strand.
AGGAATTTTGGAAATAAAAAGTACAATAACAGAAATAAATAAAAAAAAACCCACCTCAATCAATGGTCTCAAGAACAGAAGAGAGAGAACAGAGGAAAGAATCAGCAAACTTAAAGATAAAACCATTGTTGCTCAACCTGAACAACAGAGAGAAAATAGACTAAAGAAAAAAAACATGAGCAAAGCTCTCACCCGGGTGGCTCAGTTGGTTGAGCATTGAGCAGTGAAGCGAAGGGTTGTTGGCTCGAATCCTGGTCATGGCACATGCCTAGGTTGTGGGCTGGTCTCCAGTTGGGTCACATGCAACAGGCAGCTGGTCAATGTTTCTCTCACACATCAATGGTTCTTTCCCTCTCTTTCTTCCTTCCTTCCCCTTGCTCTAAAATAAATAAATAAATAAATAAAATCTTAAAAATTATATTTTAAAAAGCTGTGCAAAAAAGATGTACACAAAAACATAATAGCAAATCAAAACTGAACTCTCAAATATGTGAAAGTAACCACAGGAAGGCAGAGAAATGAAAACAACCTTAAGCCCTAATATAGCAATACTCACATTAAATATAAGTTGTCTAAATACACCAATTAGAAAACAGGGATGGACTGAGTAGATTAAAAACATGACCCAGCTCTTTTCAAGAAATTTCACTTCAAATATAATAGTATTGTCAGGTTGAAAGTAAAAGTATGGAAGAGATATATCATGTAAACACGCATCAAAAGAAAGCAGGAGCACCTATATTAATATCAGGTAAAGTGACATTAAAGCAAAGGAAACTTACCAAGGACAGAAAGATATATCACACGATGATAAATGGCTCAATTAAGCAAGAAGGCATAGCAATCCTAAACGTGTATGTACCAAGCAACAGAGCTGTGGAATACATGAAGCAGAAATAATAGAACTGAAAGCAGAAATAGACAAATCCACACATATAGTGAGAATTCAACACTCCACTTTGACAAACTGAGAGAATTAAACAGAAAAATCATCAAGGATGTAGAAAAACTCAACAACACCATCAACCAACAATCTCTAATCAACATCCATAAAGTGTTCCATCCCCAAACAGCATAATACACATTCTTTCCAAGAGCTCATGGAACATGTACCAAGAGGGACCCCATCTTAGCCTATAAAACAATCCTCAACAAATTTGAAAAATTGAAATCCTACAGTATGTTCTGTAATCACAATTGAATGAAACTAAAATTGAAGCACAGAAAGATAACAGGAAAATTGATAAATAACATGCTTCTCAATAATCTATTGACTACAATGGAAGAAGATTCAAGGGAAATTTTAAAAATACATTGAACTGAATGAAAGTGAAAATAGAACAGATCAAAATTTACGGAACATAGCTAAAGCAGAACTGTGAGAGAAATTTATAGGATTTGATGCATGTATTAGGAAATGGGAAAATCCTCAAGTCAATAATCTCAGCTCCCGCCACAAGAACTTAGAAAAAGAGAAACAAAATAAACCTGAAGCAGAAGCAGAAGGAAGGCAAGAACGAGAATGGATGTGAATGAAACTGAAAACAGGAAAACAATAGAGAAAATGACCTATCAAGCTGGTTCTTTGAAAAGACCAATAAAATTGACAAATCTCCAGCAAGACTGAAGAAAAGCCACAATCAGTAACACCAGCAGCGAACCAGGAAATTCCACCACAAACTCTGCAGACATCAGAAGGTAAAAAGGGGGACAGGCTGAACAACCCTGTGCACACACTCACTACTGAGTCAAACGCACAAACTGCCACACCGCATTCTACAGGAAATGGATCATCAAAACAGCCCTACAGCCCGGTCCACATGTCTGTGCCGCACTGAAGTGCTCCAATTCGTAGAATCATATTTGTGTGGGAAGGAGAGGGAAAGGGAGCTTTCCTTTTAGATAGCTGTGACCTTGACTGGCTTAAAAGAAATATTTGCTACAATTCATAAGTCCAGATCTAAAAGTTTAAATAGATGTCAGGCTAGGTTAACTCAATTTCAGTGACCTTGGTGTTGAGCCTTGGAAAATACTGCCTGTAATTTAAGGCTTGAATAAACGACATTTCTGGAATTCAGTCAGGTGTGTTTAAATATTCAGCACCAGGCTAAGGAAGGTGGGAGGCAACAGAACGGTTCCAAGGTAAGTGCCAGGCTCTGCACATCACTTCCTCTTGCTCTTGGAGTTTCAACCGGACTTTCGAAGTAAGCTCAGGACAGACAAGATAGACAGACACCCTGCCTTGTCCCACTTCCTGGGCCCGTGTTGGTAGGTGTGTTTCACATGCACATCCGGGTTCCCCAGCCTCTGTTTTCTGGACATCTCAGCAATGGTGTCCTTACTGAGTCGTCTTCTCTTGCTAAGCGCACCCCTCTTCAAGAGAAAAGGGAGGGAGCTCCATTTGCTTCAAAACACTAAGTCCCCCACATACCCGCTCCTCCCCCTCGGGGCCCAGAGACCCCAGCCCTGCAGCCCCTCCATGACTGTGCCTCCATTCTCCTGGCCTTTCTGGTGTCTTGTGGGTTGTTTGTGGGGCATAGTGGCGGGGAAAGTCTGAAAATGTATGATGAAATTAAATTTAAATTTGTCCGTTTTCCAGGCAAAGTATTAAACCAGCTTCCTAATTATAAATTGGCATGTTCTCCAGGGTTTTCTGTTTTGGACTGAATTCACACGGAGCAGGACTATAAACAGCAATCTGCGTCAGACTGGGACAACACTGTGCTGCAGGCCGCGTTATCGTTCCCATCGGTGGCTCTATTGTTACCAGTTTCCTTTCCACTTCAATGTCAAATCCACCAGCCAGAGAGAGGATGGGGCACAGAGCACTCAGTGCAAAAACTAGTGAGGCAGACAACAGTTCCATGCCCGTTTGGGGAATATATTCTATTTTCACAAAGAGCATTGATACTTAAGAGGGGCACATGTGAGTATGGGCATTGCCTGGGTGAGGGGCTACTTCCCACGGGTGACTGTCCTGTGTTGTGTGTTGGTGCTCTGGGTGCAACCATTAGGTGACAGCTGAAATCACCTCTGTTTGCTGCAGGAGGTAAATAGAATGCCACACTTTGCTGGGAGCCCTATTTTGGAATGAGTATCTGAAGTGCTTTTGGTGAATCGGAAGGTACCTTCCCAGCTCTGATCTCTTGTAGGGCCACGTGAAGGGCTAGCCATCTGACAGTGAAATCTATGGATGTTTTGGCCGTGGGTGCCATGTCCTCCAGGTTCCATCAGGTGAAGGTGGCCACCTTGTCTCACTCCAGGAGCTCATTTTGTGGGGAGGGGACATGGAGGGTCAGCAGCAGAAGCCACAGGGGTGAGGCTCACTGACTGAGAGGCGGCGTTCTCACTAGTAGATATGCACCAAGCCACCAACCCTGTAGGGTGGACTGGGGGCTCCCAGAAGGCAGATGAGCTCTCTCACTTTACAGGGCTTACTTCTGCACAGACACAAAGTCCAGTGGTGGAAAGTGGGGGCAGGAACGATCCCCCTGTAGATCTGACCAACTGTGGTCCCCAGAGAGAGGTCAGTCCAGTCTATGGGGCATGTCCCTCTTTTGGCCCACCCAGGCCCCAGCCACCAGGGACGCCATGATCCCGGTTTCTCAGCCTCCCAGCTGGAAATCTGGGAGCTGTACTCAGACCCGCGGGGCTAGGCCAGGAACCGACAAAGGCAGGGCAGGACGGAGGAGGCTGCCTATGTCTGCTTTGAGCCCTGTTCCCTGATGCTCCCTGAACGTTACGTTAATTTACAGTCTTGTGTAGTCACCTGACATTTCTAAGTGTGAGTGAAGTGTTACTTAAGTTTGCTTTCATTGTCGAATTTTTCTGCATTTGTCTCGTCACCCGATGAAATTGTAAGTGCCTTGGAGCCAGGGGTCATATTTTATTTTCCTGTAACACCAGTTATCCCCAGGCTTCAAACATAGTGGCAGCCAGAGAATGACATTCTCCAGCTCTGCCCACACATTGTTGCCGAACCCCCACTCCCGGCCTCATGCCCTGGCTCTTTCTGGGCTGGGCCCGGGGCTCCTGGACATCTTGTTCATCTCAATACCCCTTTCCTGCTCCATCCAACACCTCCCAGAGATGAGAAGGTGGCCAAGAACACTGCTTTGAAGAAAGTGGCCCTTTCCTAATATCCCAAAGGATGTGGGGCCTTTGGCACCCCCGCCATCTACATTCTGAAGCTGGTGTCAGTGCTCTGAACAGCTCACTAAGATGTCCAGCCTTGAACAAGAAGGAAATCCTGCCATTTGGGACAACGCGGGTCGACCCTGAGGACATTATACTAAGTAAAATAAACCAGACAAAGAGGGACAAATGCTGCATGACTCCACTTGTGAGAGAGATTTAACAGTCAAACGCATAGAAGCCGAGAGTAGGGTGGTGGCTGCAGAGGCTGCCGGGAGAGGGCCAAGGCTCATGTTCACTAGGTACAAAGTTTTGGTTATACAAGATGAGTGAGTCAGAGGTCTGGTGGACAACACTGTTCCGCCCTTAACAACGTGTCAGGAGGATACTCCCGTGCTCTCAGTACAGAAAAGGTAGGACAGAAGGAAGCCTTTGGAGGTGAGGGGCACGTCTGGAAAGATTGAGGAGAGAGCTCCTTTCGGTCCCGACTCATCAGCGTGTGCACAGTAACCAGGTGCAGTGCTCTGCATGTTAACCAAACCTCAGTAAAGCTGTTTTAAAGATAAGACATTGGAATGAAAATGTAAAAAGATGTTAGTGGGACGTTTATTTTTTACTCTCTCTGTTGTACCTGGGTATCCTGCTAACTTAGGTGTCCACAGGAGCCAAAATGGCCCCCGAATGACTGTTTTCCTTGGACTCTGTCTCTCCCCCTTCACACGCCCTCTCGGGATGACCCCTCCGGTGGGCTCTGGGCTCCCAGAGTCTCTGGTTCAAAAGGGGGGAGGGGCACCAGGAGGACCACACTCTGAACTCCTCCTGTGTTGTATGTGCTCTTGGCAGGGCTGGGCACACTACTTTGCAAACAGCAGGCGCTCCTCATATTTGCTGCCTTGCTCTGTAAGGCGAGAAACAATTCTGGGACACTCAGAGCTGCTCTGTGTCACACCTGTCCCCTGTAATCTGTGTGGAGGCCTGGCCAATGCCAGGCTTGGAGCTTGCACCCTCACACCTCAGAAGTCAGGGGTAAAGGAAGAGTGACGTGGCCAGACTCTGAGCCACAGAGGTGGAGGCTCAAGCAGGTGCTGGATAAGTAAATCCACAGCAAAGCCAGAACAGCAAGCCTCAAGTCTCAGCCTGGGTTTCATGGATCGGGAGTGGAAGGGAGTGCTGGGTCCCCGCGGGGTTGCCATGGGAAGTCGTGAGCAAACTCTGAAACGCAGGGAGTGTGGTGGGCATAGATCTGACTGGGTTTGGACCCTTTCCGTGGTCCAGTCTGGCTTTCCTGGGCTGACTCTCTGATTATTATCACATCAGCTAATATTTATTGGATGCTTACCACATGCCAGGCACTGTTCTAATCATCTGTACGTATTTAATCCTCAAAACAACCCCATGACATAGTTACTGTGTGAATCCCATTTTACAGATGGAGAAACTGAGCAGAGAAAGATTTAGTAACTTCTTCAAAGTCACCCACCCAGTAAGTAGCCAAGCTTGGATTTGAACCCAGGTAGCTGACTCTTGAACCCAAACCCTGAACCACATTACAAGGCCAAGTTTCCTGAAGAGGCATTTCCATGACCACGAAGAACACCTTCAAGCATTTGACATTCTGTATGTGACATGTCATCCTGAAGGACCAGGGTCACTGGCTCACTGTGGGGGGAGGCCAGGCACACACATCCTGGGTGCGTGGGCCTTTCAAACACAAGCATACACATCTCCAGGAAGTCCCTGGATGCTTTGGAGAATCACGTCAACTCAGGGTGACAGAACTGAGCTGAGATGTCGAATTGAGTCCCAGAGGGACGGATGCCAGATCCTTTAAGGCCAATGATATGTTTTTCTCTAGTTTTGTTTGGTTTCTTAGAAAGTATTTGAAACGTAGCAATAAAGCCCAGCTTCCTACTTCCCAGGAGGCACGATCACCAACTAACCCAAACAGCCAGATACAAGCCGAGAGCCAGTGGCGCTGGCCCTATCCCCCCACGGCCACCCCAGAGCAGCGACGTCCCTGCTCTGAGCTGAGGAGGCCCAGTTCTGTATTGAAAACCTGGACTCGTGTTCAGGTAATGTGAGGAGAGTATTAGCAGTCCAAGTATAAGTTAGCTTTAAGCATTTTGCCTTTTAAAAGTGATAGTATTTTCAACCTGTGCTTGTTTTATGCCGTGGACCTATTTTTAGAGCCAACTCTCAGGAGACATGGCCTGGAAAAGACACATGAAAATGCTGTTTCCTAGAATTAAGTTGCACTGACATTCTGGAAATGCCTCTTTTAGCCAAGGTCCGTGTTATGTAATAGGACACCTGATATGTTTGTGACACTCGCTGTTAGGTTAGATCGCACTGTTTAAACGCACTTGACCCATGTGATGACAGCGAGGTGAGGTCTGGGACTGGCCATTGTCCTCGGGGCAGCATGCAGCTCCTTCTGTCTTTGGGATCCGGCGTCGCTCGTGGACGTAGCCTGACCAAGCATTGCATTTCACGTCTCTCCGCCCGCACACTCCCAGGTCTCACTGCCTGCACACTCCCAGGTCTCACTGCCCGCACACTCCCAGGTCTCGCCGCCTGCACACTCCCAGGTCTCACCACCTGCACACTCCCAGGTCTCACCGCCTGCACACTTTCACGTCTCACCACCCACACACTCCCAGGTCTCACTGCCCACACACACCCAGGTCTCACCGCCTGCACACTTTCACGTCTCACCACCCACACACTCCCAGATCTCACCGCCCGCACACTCCCAGGTCTCACCGCCTGCACACTTTCACGTCTCGCCACCTTCACACTCCCAGATCTCACCACCTGCACACTCCCAGATCTCACCGCCCGCACACTCCCAGGTCTCACCGCCTGCACACTTTCACATCTTGCCGCCCGCACACTCCCCGGTCTCACCGCCCGCACACTCCCAGGTCTTACCGCCTGCACACTCCCAGGTCTCACCGCCTGCACACTCCCACGTCTCACCGCCTGCACACTCCCAGGTCTCACCGCCTGCACACTTCCACGTCTCACCGCCTGCACACTTCCACGTCTCACCGCCTGCACACTCCCAGGTCTCACCGCCTGCACACTTCCATGTCTCACCGCCTGCACACTCCCAGGTCTCACCGCCCGCACACTCCCAGGTCTCACCGCCTGCACATTTCCACATCTCCCTGCCTGCACACTTCTAGGTCTTGCTCTCTGCACACTTCCACATCTCACCACCCACACGCTCCCAGGTCACCTGCCTGCACACTTTCATATTTCGCCGCCTGCACTCTTTCTTGGCTGGCATCTACTGCTGCTGGATTCATAGAAGGTCACCTGGTGAATCCTGGGTCCAGGTATGTCCCAGGCCTGGCTTTCAAACCAGGTCTCCTGGAAAGCCAGGAGATCATACCTAAAATCTCAGACTCTTGTTTATCTGACCACAGGTGTATGTCCATCAAAACAGGACACAACAGACCATGCGTGAGCTTTTCCTTACATACGGGGCATGTCTGTGAGACTGTCAAATTTTATATGCATCTATTTAACATCGCAGGGCTTTATCAGCCCCCAAGTGGACCAATCCTTTGTGTCCACAGCCAAAGGCTCTGGTTACAGTCAGTCTTCGGCACAGATTTTAGCAGTATGCCTATTTCTCTTCACATCGGTGCCTGCCGAGCAAGCCTGTTCCTTCTCTCTTATTCCATGGGTGGGCGGCTTTGCGACGTTGTGTTTGAAGCTTTATTTATAGGCTGACCTCCCAGAGAAGGAAAACAGAGAGCAAAGGGTCAGTGGTGATCATACGAGCCTGGCGAAGTCTTCCTGGACCGCACCAGTGGAAGAGTCTCGCTCCACAGGATCGGTGTTGCTCACAGACGAGCAGACGTGTTATCACAGGCGCCACCACACAGCAGCGGGTCAGCGCAGGAGCGTTTTCCAGTCCCTGGTGCTTTTCTTCTTAGAGGACACGGTGTTTTCAGAGATGGAGCTGATGCTGGTATTCATTGAATCAGTAGCAGCCCAGTTATGAAGTCTGCAAGTTGTAGAGAGCTTTGTACTTTTAGGTCCATGTTGTACATAAAGAACCATGGAGAGCCCTGGCCGGTGTGGCTTAGGTGGTTGGAGTGGCAGCCCGTGGACCAACAGGTAGTGGGTTCAGTTCCTGGTCAGAGCACATGCCCAGGTTGCAGGTTCTCTCCCTGGTCAGAGCAAGTACAAAAAGGCAACCAGTCGATGTCTGTTTGTCTCTCTCTCCTTGTCTCCCTCCCTCCCCCTTCCTCTTTCTCTAAAAGCAATGAAAAAAATGTCCTTAAGTGAGGATTAAAAAAAATTAGGAACTATGGAGATCCAGGGTCTGAAACGTCCAGCTGAAGCTCCTTCTGTGGATGAGGCTGAGAGGCCTCGTGATGCAGAGGGATGCAGCCTTGCGCCGGGCACAGCAGGGTTCCGCCTGGGCTCTGTGCAGCGCGGTCTCCACCTGGATAGACTCGGCTCACTCACCTGCTTCCAGCTCTGTCGGTCTTTCTTGTTGTTGTCCAAGAAGTGTAGTATGGCCGATGTGTTGTGTACACTTCGCCATGTGCCTTTTTATTACCCTATCTTTTTTTCACGAGTTTTTATGGCTACTTTATCCCTAACTTGGGATTCTTGTAGTTTTGTTCATGTTCCCATTGCTTATATCCTAATGTGGAGAGTTTGCCGTGGCTTATGATTTATATGAAGTTAATGAATATATATTGCATTTAGAAAGATGCTTTGGCCAGCTCAAAGATAGTAAATTCAGTTTTTAGCACTTAGAGGTTTTTTTTAAGAATAATGTAAGATTTATTTTTAAATGTCAACATTCACAGTATTACAGAAATTACAAACTTTATAACAATTTACACTTAAGATGGGAAACTCAAATTCAACCTAACGATGAACAAGGAGGTACATGTTTTTTGAAAAATTCTAGGTACAAAGACATGTCATTATGGTCTTACAGAATTTCCTTCACTTAATTCATTTTTATAGTATATTTTATTGATTATGCTATTACAGTTTTCCCAATTTTTCCCCCTATATCCCCCCTCTACCCTGCACC